>PVIR01001219.1:90311-132297 GCA_004026965.1 Petromus typicus | reverse complement strand
AGGGCCAGCCTGAACCACAAAGCGAGACCCTGTCTCAAAAAATCTAAAAAAAAAAAAGACCTGTCCACAGAAAATTACAGTACTCTTAAAAAGGAGGTTGAAGGGGAAATCAGAAAATGTTCTGGGTAGGAAGAACCAACATAGTGATATTAGCCATACTCTTAAATTGCTATTCAAATTTAATGTAATCCCAATCAATTTGTTAGTAGCATACCTCACAGAACTAGACCAAACACTCCTAAAATTAATTTGAAGCCAGAAAAAAACCTATAATAGCAAAAATAATTCTAAGCAACAAAGACAAGTTAGGGAGCATCATAGCCAACTATACAACAGAACTGCTGTGATAAAAACAGCCTGATACTGGCAAAGAAACAATAAAAATAAAATAAAGCAAAACACTAAATCAACAACAAAACACACACACACACACACACACACACACACACACACACACACACACACACACACACACACCCCAAAGGATCAGTGGAAAAGACTAGAAGAGGTGGAAATAATACCAATCATACTCTGCTACCTTATGTTTGGCAAAGGGCCCAAACATGTTCCCTAGAGAAAAAAGAGCCTCTTTAATATGTAATGCTGAAAAAACTAGCTTTCTATATGCTGAAAATTAAAATTAGACTCATATCTCTCACCATGTACTAAACTAAAATCAAAATGGATAAAAGATATAAATATTAAAACAGAAACACTAGATCTTCTGGAAGAGAAAATAGGTACAGCTCTTGAGGCATAGGGGTAGCAACAACTTCATGAAGAAAACCCAAACTACATGACCAACAGTAGTATTATTTCTCTTGAAGCCGTGTCAACTTGATTTCCTGTATTGGAAAGTTACATGTTAATAAATTAAACATTAGGAAGCCTTGCTTCTATGTCTTCACTGATAGTGGGACTCTAAAAGCTAAAAATGAAATTAATTTTTTGTCACTTTAATACTTTTAAATCCTGCCACGTTGTGTGGATGGCTAACCTTGGATGGTTAAACATAGTTTACAATTAACCCTGCAATTCTACTTATAGGCACATTCTAAAAGACATGGAAATAGACATCGTCAAAAACCTTATGGTGGCCCAAAACTGGAAAAAATACAGAATAAATGAAGTGATTAAAAAATAAATGTTGCATTAGTTCACTTTCTTTTATTATGACAAAAATATGAGAGATCATCACTGCATAAGGAGAAAGATTTCTTTTGGCTCATGGTTTTGGAGTTTTCTGGCTTTGACCGGCTGGCCTCATCACCATGAGGTGATATATTATGTGGCTTGCACAATGCAGTAAGCCTGTTCATGGCTCCGAATCAAAAGACAGCAAAAAAAAATTATATATATATATATATATATATATATGTATGTATGTATGTATGTATGTATGTATGTATGTATACAATAGGGCCCTGCAAACTCTTTCAAGAGTGTGTCCTTAGTAACATAAAACCTCACTAGAGGCCCAACATTATAAAGATTCTACCTTCTCATTACAGTGCCACATAATGGGGACCAAATTTAGCACGTGGGCCTTGGAGGATACCTATCTAAAGCACAGTGATGGTCTATTCCGACGATGGGATAGTATCCAGCCATGAAAGACACTGATGCTCTGATACACACTTGAGTAAGAGCGACCCTAGGAAAACATGATGTCTAAGTGGAAGAAGCAATAGCAAAAGGCTACACCTTGCATGCTTACATTTATATGAAATGTCCAGAATGGGGTAACTGATAAAGACACAGATAAATTAGTGGGTGACAATGGCTAGAAGTGTGGGGCAAGGGACAACAGAGAATGAAGGAAGGTGTGGTTTCTTAGAGAAGTAATAAAATACCTCAAACCGATGGTGGTGTTAGGTGCACAACTCTGCGAATATACTAAGAACTATTATATTATATATTTTAATTGGATACTATATGAATTATATCTTATGAATGCTGCTTTTTTAAAAAAGCACTCATTTACAGCGTTGTGGAAACTTAAGTTTTTTAAAAACTTAAAACCAAAATAATTCCCTTCTTCTTTCCTCTCCCTCCCTCGGGTTCCCACTTCCTACCTGTTAGAGAAAACGCAGGTCCTTCTTTATGTTATCAGCAAGGGGTAGTGCTACTTTGCAGGGAGCCCCAGGTTTTGCCAATGGCATTGCCTCGAAGTGATCTTTCTGGAATGCAAATCTGACTGTGCTTTCCTTTGCTTCCATTTCTTCTCTAGGCTTCCTGCACACTCCAAGCCCTGTCCTGTTTCCATGCTTTTCCCCAAGAGGCCCTTAGGTCTAAAAAGTCCTTCTTCCATTCTGTGAAAGGAATGAAGTCATTTCTGAAATCACATCTCAGAGACCCCCCTGCACCCGGCAGCCCTTTGTGATTGGCCCTCTAACTCCACCCAAAAGCAACGGCTCTTCCTCTGAGCCAGCTGTGTCTTATTAATGGTTTTAATACAGTATTTTTTTTCTTTTTGTTGTTGCTTTTATCTGTTCTGATTAGTGCAATGCCTACACCTTATTTTCGTTCTCTACATACTCCCAGTGCTTCACACAATACCTGGCACATAACAGACACCATAATAAGTGTCTTTTTCAAAACGAATTGAACTTGAAGCAGGAGTGCCTGTAATCCCAGCACTCTGGAAGGATGAGGAGGAAGATCACACGTGTGAGCTCAGCCTGAGCAACTTAGTGACTTAACAAAACTGTCTCAAGATGAAAATTAAAAACAGCTGGAGATGTAGATTAGTGTGAAGGCCCTGGGTTCAGTTCCCAGAAGTGAAAAACAAAAAATAAATAAGTAAATAAATAAATAAATAAATAAGAGATGGGAAGGACTTTATGTAGCGACATGGTGATGAAGTGTTGTATTATTTGAAACTTTTAATGTAATTTGGTTTTAAAATATGCAGGATCATATAAACTAAAATTTGGAACCAGTTGTTATCTAGCCCAGTGGCTTTCTAACTTTCCTTTATATGTAAATCATCTGAGTGTTTGTTAAAATTCGGGTATTGATTCAGGAGGTCTGGAGCAAGCCTGAAACAATGTATTTCCCACTAGCTCCAGGGTTATGTGGTACTTTGGGTCTGTCAACAATGTGTGGAGTAGCACGAGCCTCATCAACCTGCCAAACAAAAGCACAGATTATAGCTGCAAGCTTTGGGCAACTGGTCAACCAGCAAACACATGTGAAAGTCGTCCTTCTTTTACATCGCTGTGCTCAGACTTGAACTCAATCAGAACACCAGAAAGGCACACAGAAGCGCGGTCAGCGGAATCCCTGCCAAGTGCTCCTCATCCAGGGGATTCTGCATTTTTAGCAAGTATCAGGTGAGGTTGCTGCTGCTGGCTTAGGGACCATGCTTTGAGAACCATGACTGAGTCATGTCTATAGCTGTAGGATACAACTCTTTACACATGATACCACATCAACACATTGAAGCCTCTTGGAAACATGTGACAATGAGCTAGTGGCCCATTATATGAGATGAGATTAAAAAAACCTGTAATGTCTTGGAAACAACCCAAGTATCCATCAACTAGAGACTGGATAAAGAAGATGTGGTTTTTCTACAGAATGGGGTATTACTCTGCCATAAGGAATGACAACTTTGAGTCATTCAAACTCAAATGGAAGTACTTTCAGGTCATACTCATAAGTGAAATAAATAAGTCACAGATGTGTAAATATTGTATCTTTTCTCTGATATGAGAAACTGAAAATGTAAATGAGTTCTAAAGTGTGTGTTACACACTGTACAATAGAAATTAATCAAAAGGAAATGAGGTAGGGGTAAGTAATGAGGGGAAATTATTGTGATTGTAATAAAAAAATTGAAACAAAGCTTATGTATATAGAGGTGAGGTTTTAGGGTGGGTAGGGGAATGGGAAAAATGAGAATCCAATTGTGTCATATACTGGTACAAATTGTCAGTGTTGAGTGTGATCATGATGTGCATATAAAATGTACCTATTTCATAATTTTGAAAAAAGTCTCAATTTCTCCAAAATGCCCATACTTTTGAGCTTGGCTGAAGAAAGACCAGGGCTGCTGGCCACCTGAGTCCTGTCCAAGGCTCAGGTAGCACACAAGACCTGGTCTGTTGTTTTAACCAGGTTGTGCTCCTTGAAGAAAGAAATTAGTTTTAACTATTCATTCTTGAACAACCAGAGATGCCCCTGGTAAATGGCTAATCTGCTGCTCTGAAGTATCGTTAGAATAGAATGTCCCCCAAGGTGGACTGGGAATGGAAGATGTATAATTCAGCGTTTAATACGGTTTTTCGGAGAGGAACAGATAGTTAGGCTGCTGAGCTATTACTGATGCTTTCAACTATAGATTTAATGATACATTGAATTTTTTTTTTTTGCAGCTGAATATTTTTACTACTGTGATTAGTGCCAGCTTCGTTAAAGAGCATATTCTTCTTATTCTTATAGGGTTTTGCTTTTATAAATAAACTGTGCCCTTTTATTTCCAAGATAAGGTCTTGCTTTGTAGTTCAGGTTTGTCTTAGCTTCCTGAGTGCTGCCCAGTTTAAACTATCTTTTATCATTTTAAGAATTTCTACTAATGAAAAAAGCTGTTTGTTTTTTCGTTGCAAAAAGTTATTTCCATAGAATCACTTTGCCAATTCATAGAATACCAGATCCATATTTGTGTTTTTAACCAGCTTCTGTCATGTCCAGTTGTGACTTCAGGTGAGGCACCTAATGTTTACTTGCCTCAGTGTCCTTATCTGTAAGATAGGAGTAAGACATTCTTATTTCATAGCATTCATGTGATGTATCTGAGTTGATAGATGTCTTTAGAAAAGTTTCTATATATCTATAAAAGACATATAATATGCCTTAATAAACAAAACAAATTGTTTGGCCAGGCATGGTGGTACACACCATTAATCCCAGCACTCTGAGAGACTGAGGCAAAATGATCACAAGTTCAAGCTCAGCCTGGCAACTTGGTAATTTAGTGAAACCCTGCCTCAAAATGAAAATACTTGGGATGGAGCTCAGCACAAAGACCCCAGGTTCAATTTTCAATACAAATAAGGATGAGAAAAGGAGGTGACTGTTTTTAGGTTGAGTGAAAGGATCACATTTGCCAGATTTTTTTTTCTTTGGAATACTGGCATTTGAACTCAGGGCCTTTGTGTTGAGCAACATCCTGAGCTCTTTCTTAATTTTTAATTTTGACACAGGGTTTCTTGCTGAGTCGCAAAGTGGCCGGGCTGGTTTTGAATTTGTGATCTGTCTGCTTTAACCTCTGTGTTCTGTGTACTGGCACGCCTGGCTGCGACTGAGTTTGCAAGCATCACCAGAACAGAAGTCTGCTCTCTCACAAGCTAGGTGAGAGTCTTATTGAGGTATTTCTCTGGAAAACCCAGCGAGCAGGGCCCCTTGGTCTGAGTCTGTGTGTGACTCACTCACTCTACTCACAGCTTAGGGACAGTAGTTGTTCTCTAGGCTTGTTCTTATATCTAAGTTGGCTCATTGCAAGAATAATGACTCCAGCCAGGTGTGGTGGTGCATGGCAGTAAACCCGCACTCAGGGGGCTGAGGCAGGAGGGTTGCCACAAATTCAAGAGCAGCATGGCTACCTAGGGCCTCTGAAGCCAGCCTCGATAATGTTGTGAGACCTGGTCTCTAATAGTAATGACTCCTGAGGTATGCACAGAGTTTTCATTTCAATGCTCCCGTAAGTCCCCTAAAGAGTTCTGCAGTCATCCCCACTTAACGCCTCAGAAACACCACGGACAGGTGAGTGAACTGCTCAGGGGTGTGGGAAAGGGAAGCAACAGAGGCAGAAACCCGGCTCTGGGATCTGACCCTGAGATCGGAACACGTGGATGCAGGAGGTATGGACATTCATTTCTCACCAGCAAAAAATTCAGGTAGTGATTAACGGTCCTCAGAAGATTTAACCACAGTCTCTTTCCTCACTCCTTGGCGAGGCCCCAGCGGCAGAGGCCCTGGCTTTGGGGATTGGAACGTGCAAGAGAGAAGGGAGAACCCGCTCAGGGGCTGAGCTGAGCAGTGGGAAGGCGGAGAGGAGAGAGAACTTCCCTTCACATACCGGCTCAGCCTGAGCCCCAGGAATCAGGGAAAGCAGGCGGCCTGGGAGCCCACGGTTAGAACTGATTTTTGCATTCAGCCCTGCAGTTGGCTTCTGTTGTTCTGAACACTGCCATCTTGTGGTTGTACAGGAGTGGTTCCCCAAAGACATAAAGGCAAACAAGGGATACTTGGAAGCTTTGATGTCCTGAAGATGCTATATCCAGCAAGTCAGGTCTGTTTTTTGCATTGGTAGGTTGCCTTGTGGACACCTGAGGTGATGATATGAAATGCCTGTGACACATTACCTGTTAGCTAAGTGATTTCCTCAAGCAGCTGCACACAGTCTGCACTGCAGATCTGAAGAGTCTCGGGCTGAGTACACTGTTGTTGTATGAAAGCACTAAGTCTTGCAGTATTTGTTATATAGCAATAGACAACTGATCCAGGAGACTTTATGTTATGTGATATGAGTCTTTTGTGAATTCTTTTAAGAGTGGTAATGTTATGGTGGTTGTATAAAAAGATATCCTTGTCAGGTGTAGTGACACATACCTGTAGTCCAAGTACTTAGAAGACAGAGGCAGGAGTTTCCAAATTCAGTGGCATCCTGGGAAATTTATCAAGACCCATTCTCAAAATTAAACAAGAAGGACTGGATTTGTACCTCAGCAGTACAGTATCTGCCTTGTATGCAGAAGGCCCTATTTTCAATCTCAAGTACCACCAGATATACCAAAAGTCCTTCTTTTCCAAAATGGATAAATGCAATAATCACCAGGACTATTTTTAAAAGATAGGAAGGGAAGGACAGAGGAAAAAGAAAGATGAAAAATAAGAGAAAGAGAGAGAGACAGAGACACAGAGAGGCAGAGAGACACAGAGACAGAGAGACAGAGAGGAGAAAGGAAGAGTTGGAGGGAAGGAAGGAGAAGGAAGGAAGGAAGGAAGGAGAAAAAAAAAGGACAAAGGGCCAGGGATTTAGCTCAGTGGTTCCAGTATCTGCCTTGCAAGCTCAAGGGCCTGCATTCGATCCCTGGTAACCACACACCACAGTGCTGGGCGTGGAGACTCACGCCTGTAATCCCAGCACTAGGGAGGCAGGGGCAGGAGGACTGCTGAGTTTGAGGCTGAATTCAGGATCAGCCTGAACTATAAAGTGAGACCCTGTATCAAAAAATTAAAAATAACTGGATAAAAAAGCTGTGGTTCTTCTACAGAATGGAGTACTACTCTGCCATAAAAAATGATAAGTTTGAATCATTTCTACTTAAATGGACATACCTTGAGGATATCCTCATAAGTGAAATAAATAGGTCACAGATAGGTACATATCGCATCTTTTCTCTGGTATGAGAAAATAAAGATGTAAATGAGTCCTAGAATTGTATGTTATGTATTGTGAAATAGAAAATGCTCAATGTAAAATAGGGTGAAGGGAGAAAAATGATGAGATTGTAACAAAAAAGTAAGGAAACAAATTTTATGTATGTGGGGGGGTGGTAGGGTGGGTAGGGCTATGGGAAAAAATGAGAATTAAGTTGTGTCTTATACTGGTACAAATCCCCATGATGGAGTGCAATCATGATGTGTATATTTAATGTTCCAATAAAGATAATTTAAAAAAAATAAAAATAAAAGAAAAGGAGAAAGTGGGTAAAGAAAGAAAAGAAGGGGAAAGAGGAAAAAAAAGGAAAGAGAAAAAGAAAGATGATAGAGGGAGGGAGAGAAGGAAAAAGAAGGAAGGAAATATACAGGCTGAGCCCCTCTTGGGACCAGGTTTAGGAACCACTGGTCTAATATAATAAATAAGAGGTGAACAGATGAGATGACAATGTCAAGTGAAGCCCTGGAGTCTCTTCCTCTCCCATTTCTACACTTCCTGTCCAGAGCCAGCTCGCAGAACCTGGGGCAGCCAAACTTCCAGCGGTGTAGGGGGCCTCAAAGCCAGTGGCCTTCCAGTGGGGCACACAAGACAATTCACTGGAGTAGAAGGAGAAGAATTTATCTAGAATTTTTCATATTTTAATAACATATTTCGATGAAGCACGTTTATGTAATTTATAAGTAAACATATTATGATTTATTAGTGGAACACTTCATGCATGTAATTTATCAGTAAATTCATTCATTCACTCACTCATTTATTGGGGAATGATGTGCAGCTCATTTTTTTAAGGGAAGTATTGTCTGCTGTCCTAGCAGATATAATGGACAAAAGACTTTCTTCCTGATGAGCTGAGGAGCAGAAGAAGGCAGAATTCCATACAGCTCCAGAGAAGGTTGTGTTAGTATGTTAGGCTTTTCTGGAGCAACAAAACCAATAGGTTGTATGTGAGAAAGGTGAGGGGGAGAACAAATGTGTTTATTATAAGGAACTGGCTCAAGTGATTGTGGAGGCTGGTAGGTTCACCATTCGAAAAGTCCATAAAGCCATAAATGACCAACGGTGACTGAACTCATGTAGAACAACGAACAGCTGAAGTTCCAATCTGCAGACTTCCAGACAGCAGAATTCTCTACTGAGATTCAGCCCTTCTGTCCTCCTCTGTATTGCCCAGTCTACTCATGTGAATTTTAACCTCTTCACAAAACACCTTCACAAATATACCTAAAATAACGTTGAGTCAAGTGTCTGGGCACCTGTGGTCCAGGCAAGTTGACACATAGAACTGATCCCCATACCACGCTACGAACACACACTGAGCTGTCCAGTGGGGGCCCTCTGGTGGCGACCCTCTGGCCCCACTGCCACCATTCCCTGTGGCCCAAGTGAAATTTCTATGCCAGTCATAGATCATCGCTCCTCCTGTGAGTGTTATTTTCATCCCCTTCTCTGCTCCACAAGTGGCTGCGGCTCAGCCTTACTTCTCTGTCCCTGAAGAGGGAGAATGGAGAGAACTTGTACACAAACAACACGTAAATTTTTAAATCACCAGAGGGTTTTCGTTTTGGACTGAGCTTTGCAAACATTTGACACAAATTTCCTGTATCAGGAATAGAATACACACAGTATGTTCTAATAAAAACAAAATAAGTAATAGAAGGAACTGAACCTTCTGGAGTTACTGATGTTTGAAGGCTTCTGGGCAAGAAGGTTATCAGTGTGTGTGCACTCAGTATTAACCTGTGAGGGATCCTTGGTTCATTCTTTTCCCAAAGGCCTAGAGGCACAAGATGCTCAGGTAGGCCTAGTTATTCCCACCCCTGAGATGAAGAAAAGTGTATAACAACATACACAGAGGAATAAGAGCTGCAAGAGTGAAAAACAAGGAGGAGAAAGACTTTCTTCCTGTTGTCCCGTAGGAGTCCCAGGGAGGGACACAGCAGCTCCCCCGACTGTGGAAGGTGAGCTCCTAGCAGATGGAGTCCAGTTCCTGAGGAGAGCTACCAAGCAGAAACCCTAGAAGAAAAGGTTTCCAGAAAATAATAGTAAGCGATGTATTTATTATTTGCCATTTATCATTATTTCACACACACCACAAACCAAAGACGAAAAGGAAACAGAAGACTTAAAGAAACTCTTTGTTATGTTTAGAAAAAGACTCTCTGAAGCGAAAAGAAGATAAATGATTTCCAGGTTTTGGAAAAGGAGGCATGGGTTTTATTAGCTACTATGTGGCTGTGTTCACTACACACAGTGGGCATCCAAATCATCGATGATTAAATGAATAAAATTCACATTAAGCAGAAGAGGCAATGAGAACTAATCAGAGCAGAATTAGTAACCTCCAAATAAGTGGACAGAAGATGCTATATAATTAAGGACAAACAAATCAAAATCACAAGGACATGGCATTTCTCAGCTATCAGGATGACTATTATATAAAAACACAGGCAAATAAGAACAATCGCAGAATATTGCAAGTATTATAGAGTGTGGAGAAATTGGATCTTTTGTAGGTTACTAGTGGTAATTTAAAATCTTGGAGCCACTGTGGAAAACATCATGGTAGTTCCTAAGCAAAATAAAATATAGAATATGATCTAGAAATTCCACTTCTGGTACATGTCAAAAATAACTGGAGTCAAGAGTAAAGTTATATATTCCTACTAGCATTCTTTACACTGGTGATGGTGAACCGTTTGGAGTTTTCAATGATAACCAAGAGCCCACTCCGGCATGTGTGCCATAGGTTCGCCACCACTCTTTATTATAATCAAATGGTGGGAATGATTCAAATGTTTCTTTGGATATGAGAGGATAAAGAAAATTGGAGCTATACATGGAATGTCATGTAGTTTTAACAAGGAATGCAGATGAATCATGGAGATGCTATCTGGGGTAACCTAAGTGAGATGTCAGAGGACAGAGACTGTAAGATTCTACACATATGACACATATGAGTTATCTAGAGTACTCAAATTCTTGGGATAGAAAGGAGAAGGGGTTTCCAGGGGCAGGGCAGAAAGGGAAAATTGTCAAATATGTATAGAGTTTCAATTTGGGAAGATGAAAGAGTTCTGGAGAAATGATACCATTATAGAGCTTCCAAGGTGCTAGATGAGATATATGGAGACAGATTGCAAAAATCTTAATGTGCAACTAGTCAGAGTTCACCTAAAGGAGAAAATATACTAAAAAGAAGTGAACAATTAAGGAAATGATAAAATGATCATTCTTCTGGTCTGAAAAAAGAGCAGTTTGCAGATTAGAGGGGCTTAGTGAAGTCCAGATAGGATTAATGAAAATCAAAGACATTTGCCCAGCAGCATCTTGATAATATTCCAGGACTCCAGAGGCCCCAAGGAAATCTTATAAGCGTTATTCAAACTGAAACAGAACATTGCTTATAAAGACAGAAGAATCAGATAAATGTCAGACAGGTCGCAGGCATCAGCAATCAGGAGCACACATCAAAATCAGAGAAGGAGCCCTCAGATCCAAACAACGCTCCAAAGAGACTTGGCAGAGTATAGTACTGCTTCTACAGAGTTTATTTTTCTCCCCAAATAACAACAAAAATAACCTAAACCAAAGCAAAAAAATAGCAGAAGAAAGCAGCTGGACTGGATGTTTTCAGTGATAACTTTCCAGGAGTAAAGCTCACCTTATCTCAGAGTCCTGTACCCCTGGGGGATTGGCTGTGTGACATAGGGGTGGAGAAACTGCTCACCCTCCAGGAAGAATATGTTGGCCTAAACAAGACAGAAGGGGATTCCTTGCCAACATTGAATATTTTAACATTTCTTTATATGGGAAAGGAAACTCGCCAGCAAACTTCCCCTTTCATCTCAAGAGCCAGAACCGGAAGAAATGATCACCACCCCCCCCAAAAAAAAAACCCCAGTTAATGGTTCATTTATACTAATTATGATTCAGGCCACCATGCAATGAATGTCTGTGACCTGAACATACCAGTGTCTTTGCTGTTGGTCAGAAGAACTGAAAGCAAAGGTAGGGTGGGCTTCTCAACAGTATCTGCACTCTCCGTCATCAGACTGAGCCAAGAAGTGATGAGCACTATGCAACTGAAGGCGAAGAAAAAGAATGGAGCTCGGGGAACCATGTCTTGCAGCCTATGGAAGAGGAGCCATGGAGCAAAGACAGGAGGAAATCTCAGGAAGTGGGATGTCAAGGAACAAAACCCAAGGGGAAAATACTAGGTTTGATCATAAAATAATGTGACTACTTCAGTGTTCTTAAAATTTATTACAGTAAAATACACATTGCTACTAATCTCTCTCATAATACTCCCCTTCACTTTGAATACACTTATTCCATCACTGTTGCCACTTTCTGAAGCAGTTTTGGAAGTTCTATCTCATGAGTGCCTTTGGTTGCTGTGGATACCTGGGTGTCCTGAAGGGATTCATAATATTTCCTTTCTTTGGTAATTTTAGCTTTGGGCAAGAACGAGAGTGCCATGGTGTCAGATTTGGTGAAGAAGGTGAATGAGGAAACTGTGTCATGTTTTTATAAGCCTATCTTTATTTTGGAAACCATATGATAGCCACATTCACTGGATTTTTAAAAATCACAACTCATAAAGACACTCATGAAACAAGACTTCCAGAACTGCTCCAGAGACTATGAAGAATAATGGAAAAATTGTGTTTCAAGAAAGGGAGATGGATTTTAAGAGGAGATTAATGACGGCATGTCTTTTACTATAGTATATTTTAAAAATTCTTATCTAAACATGTATCTTATTTGTTGATTACACCTCATAAAGCCCAGCTCCCCTTGCTGTTATCCATTGCTGAGTAACAAAGCACCTCAATCACGTGGATGTTCATCTGTTACTACCCTCTCTCACTACCCAGGGACTGGCTGGCTGACCAGGGTGAATCTTGCTCAGGATTTCACATGCGACAGTCACATGACTGGGGTTGGCGGTATCTCAAAGCTCCTTCTCACTGTGCTTGGCTCATATGGCAGCTGGAGCCTGGACAGCTGAGCATCCTCCAGTAATCCTGTCGCTGTGATTTGTCTCCACACTATTTTCCCCCTGACTGCTCCAGGATGGCCAGGTCTCATACAACTTCCAAGGTGTGTGCCTCAAGGAGAGGGGAAAAGCCAAATTTTGTTACCTTTGAGGACCTAGAATCCCCTCATGCTGCTTTCACAGAAGCAATAGTTCTTGGTGGGTTCCAAGGCTGAGTTTGGGACATGTTCGGTAATTTTTCTTTTAAACCACTAAATGGCTGGCACAAGAAGATAGGGATATAAGGCTGGAAAGTTGCTAATAGTTCCAGGTCAAAAATATGAGTTCTTTGAAAACAGCTGTAGGACATAAAGAACTCATGAATAATCCACCCACAGAATAGGACCCATGACATCTTCAACTAGACACACACTTTACTAAGCTTTAGGCCCCCTTTCGTTGGGTTAATCCAAAAGACGAGCACAGTGGATCTTTGCAGAAACTCAAGTTTGCCATTATGTAGGGTCTTTTGTCTACAATCTGGTGAGTGTCTTCATCTCACCAAATCTTCAGGCGTCCTCCTCTGGGGCATGCTTTCCAGTACAACCCATTGGGATCAAACTTCAGGTCTTACGTTTTCCTTGTGTTTACTCAAAGCCTCAATGATCAAAGGTCATCTTCCCAGCCATCGCTTCTATTAGCTGGCGCTGTCTTCCTACCTGCCCACCAGCCTTCAAGCACCTTCTTATGTAACATCTGTTCCCTTCCTGTTGCCAAAGGCTTTAATACTACTCCTGTAATCAAGCACGCAAAGGCACAATGAGGTCATTAGAGAACAAAGAGACCTGTTTGGAAAGAACAAAGTGAACAGAAAATTATTGTGAAACTCTACATTTCTAAGTAAGGAAGCCAAAAATGGCCAATCTTGGGTTATAATTTTTTCATTCTTCAGAGATAAACTTTTTTCTTAAAAGTTAGCTTATTTATGCCCACAGGAAAGTTAAAGAAAGGAAACTATTACAAAGTGGATATGGGACCTTTAACTATGGTTGTGTAACACTCAAACTATCTGCATAATGACGTCTTCTACTGATCCTTTATAAATCATTAAAGATATAATGTACCCCACAGGCTATCTCTCCCAAAATCTTGAGTCTTAAGTGATTCTTTCATAGTTTGTTTCTCTTAAAAAAGTACTGAGAATTTTCAGGACACCAGAAACCATGCCAGGTCCTGAAATGGTCAATTTATCCTTGAGTTCTATAATCTGAACTTCTCCATCTTGAGTGTGTAACACACTTCTCTAGAAAGTTTAGTAAAACTCTAGGCTTCACTCTAGAGTTTTTGATTCTCTAGACCTGGGCATGGCTCTAGAACCCATATTTCTCCAAAGTTTTTAGGTGCTATTGGTGGTCCAAGTGAGGCAGGAGCCTAGCGTGTAGCGAAGCTGTCGAGGGAAGTGGGTATGATCTGTTAATTGTAAAAATTCAGGACACTTGTGTAGAACTGGTCCCAAAGCTCTGCACCTGGACTTTTCTTTAGAATTGAAGCAGGTTTTCTATAGGCTGGCTTAGACCTGAGGTCTGCCTGAGTGGGTAATACATAAAGGCCAGTTCACAATGAGTTCTTGGCTATATTGTAGTGTCCTTCCTCCCTCCTTCCTTCCTTCTTCTGTCTCTCTGTCTCTCTCTCTTTCTTCCTCTCTGTCTCTCTCTCTCCCTTCCTTCCTTCCTCTCTCTCTCTCTTTCTTTTTTGGCAGTATCAGGGATGGAACTCAGAACATTGTGCTTGTGGCTATTGTTTTTTAACAGTAGTTTGCACCTGTCTTGACCAAGTTTTTGCTCAGGACAGAATTTAGAAACCACCTCTCAAAAGAGACTCCAGTACCCTAATACCCAGTAACACAGCTAGTACACATTGAAAATCACAACTTTAATACTGTCTTGCAGTGGTAGGGTTACTACAGTGTGGTTTTAGATGCATTACGCACTTTAAAAGTGAAAGATTTACAAGATCTGAAGAGAAACCAGAGTGTTGCACTACACACTTTAGATGCAGGAGCAGTAGAAATATTGCAAGTCAGGTTATTTTCCAGCCTGACAGAATACCAAATCACTTCATGAAATGTGTGATAAATAGTGTTTTATTTTCTCAGAACCTGGGATCTTTCTGAAAAATGTAGAAGTTACTAAAGTTACTGCCAGTAGAATGTGATACTGTCACGATATGAAGAGATGACATTCAGGCTTAAAGATCATTTGAGACCCGTGTTTTCTTTTCATACCTTAGACCATAAAAGCACACTAGTTACCTCAAGGAATACTCCATCTTTACAAAGATTCAAAATATACTTCTCGTGTGCATAAACATGGCTGGGGACGTAGCTCGTTATGAAGGCCCTGGGTTTATCCCTGGTACTGTAAAAACAAGGAAAAAAAATTTCAGGTGCAGAGATTTGGTGCTAATTCAAAAATCTTCCAGTGTATTTATTAAAATATTAAAGAAATAGAATACTCTAGCTAGTTTGACTCACTTTAAAAGAAACCTCATGCAAGTATTGAAAAAAATCAAGTTTTTCAAATTTTCAATTTCTTTTAGTCTCTGCTGAAATACACAAATATTAATTGAATAACCAGGTCTTCCAGTGCAAGATGGGCCATTAAAATGCAGCAATTATTTCTGCTCTATTCAAAAGTGCCCTGAAGCAAAGTATTGGGATGTATTTTAAGGCAGACACCCACAGACGAAGAAAATGCAAAAAAGAGAATATTATAATACAGCGTTGGAGGTGGGAAAGCAGGGAGAAAAGCAGTAACTGACTTGGTACCTGGAAATAAGCCAGTCCTAATCCTGACAGGTAAAGCTATCCTGTGACCTGCATGTCAGACACATTTGTGCTACAATACAAAATACAGGATATTGTGTTGTTTATATAAATTAACTGTATTATATGTTTAATGTATGGCCGAAAATAATTTCTCCCCACTCATGGCCCAGGCAAGCCAGCCTTGCAAGAAGAAGAAACCCAAAAAGCCAGAGGAAGCTTTTCGGCAGGCCTCCCAGATGGTGCAGGAATGCGTGGCCCCAGCTACCCGTGGAAGTGGAGATAAAGGGTGTTATGGGCTGAACTGTGCTCCCCACTCAAGTTCATAGATTGAAGACTTAAATGTCAGTCTCTCAGATTGTGAATGTACGTAGAGATGGCATTTTAAAGAAGCAATTACATTAAAATAAGTCATTAGGACAGGGCCTAATCCAGAATAACTGGTGTCTGTATGAGGAGAGAAACGAAGTTGAGTGTGGTGGCATACATCTATAACCCCAGTACTTACAGGGCTGTAGCAGAAGGATCACTACTTTGAGTCTGGGGCCAGCCTGAGCTCCTCAGTGAGTTTCAGGCCAGTCTGAACTACATAGTGAGACCCTATCTCACAATAGCCAAAATAAATAAATAAAAATAAAAAGTCCGAAAATTTGGATAGAGATTTAGACAAAGGGCAGATATCATGAAGACACAAGAAGACAGTGATCTGCAAACTAAGAAGAGAACAGAATCACCCTTTATGGCTCTCAGAAGAAATCAGCCCTGCCCTTACCTTGATCTCAGACTGCCAGCCTCCAGAACATGGATAATACTGATTCCTGTTTTGTAGGACACCCCTAGAAAATTAATGTAAATGGAATTTAAAAAACAGGAAGAGTGGTTGAAGCAACTGGTGCACCAGATGCCCTCTGTCAATCTCTATGGCAAAAAAAACTTCATTTCTACAGCCCTGAGAGAAGATCTAGTATAAAACAGAGGGTGCTGCCCTCAGGGAAGCCAGCCATATTTAGGGTAAGCTTCTTGCATGGACATTAGGAGAATTCAGCTCAAACTACATGTACATGCAAACAGGAGATCAGAAAATTCTTCCCTGGGAAATTCTTGCCCCTCAAATGAAATATTCTTTTGTCACAGAATAGGCCATGTATTCACTTCTCATTGCTCTACCAAATTGCTACAGATCTAGGTTTCAGAGGACATAAATTTATTTTCTTATAATTTTGGAGGTCAGGAGTTCAAAATGAGTCTCTCTGAGCTAAAATCAAGATACCAATAGGACTGTGTTCCTCTAGAGTATCTAGAAAAGTGTTTCAGTTGGAATATGGTTCATCCTGAAGGCTTTTGGGCTGGAAGTTTGCTCCCAGTTGAGAGGTAATGGCACTTTAAAAGGTGGGGCCTAGTGAGAGGCCAATGGGCTTTTTGGTTATTTTGCAGCTCTGCGAATGAACCCAGGGCCTTGGGCATGCTACACAGGTACCCTGACATTGTGCTCCACCTGCAGCTGAGAGCCGTGCTTACATCTCCCCAGGAATGCATGCTTTTCTCCTGGGAGTGCTTTCTTGTTCTCCCAGGAAGTCCCATGAGAGCAAATTGAACGTGATGGAGAAAGACACACCTCTCCTCAGGCTTTTGCTTCTAGTGTTTGGTCCCACTCTTGCCCTGTTGATAACATTCACCACAAAGTCTCATCGGGGCAGAAGACTATGACCTAAACAAACCTCTTTCTGTCTGTTTCTAGAGGCTTCCTGACCTGCATTCTTTGGCTATGGCCTCATATCGCCCCAACCTCTGCTTTCAGTGTCACACTTCCTCATCCTCTCTGTCCTTCTGCCTCTTCCATGTATAAGGACCCTTCTGACCCCATAGAGCTCAGCTGAGTAATGTTAGATACTCTCCCCATCTCAAAGTCCAATACTCCATCACATGTACAAAGTCCCCTCATGCCATGGCTGAAACACAGTCCCAGCTTCCAAAGATCAGGGTGTGGACACCTTTGGTGCCATTATCTTGCTGACCACAGAGGCCTGCACAACTCTCAGTGAAACCCTGGGGGGCCAAGCCTCACTCGCTGGCGCAGGGCTTCTGTTCCCTCATCCGGGCCTCGGCCTCCTCTTCTCTAGCACATCAGCTTGGTGTGGAGGTGAAATGGCCTCATATGTGTAATGCCCTTCAGAGTTTCTGTCTGGTGCTAAGTCCTGTAAAAATGAGCATCACTGGAGATAGAGACCTAATGGTAAAGCAGAGAGCAGAACAATTAGAAAGGTGTAGCAGCAAAGAAAAGCAACACAAGGAGATGAAAACATACAAAATACCTGCCATTAACATATTCTCAGAGAGACAGGAAAGACATTGCAGCCAAGAAAAGAAAATTGGTTGCTATTAAAATAGGAAAATATCAGAGAGCAGACGCATGCTTTTATAAGTCAAAAAAACCAGTCTGAAGTACATGAATTTGTCATTTTTAAATGAAAAATTGCCAAATGTTGATAATTTCATATGGTTCATCCCAACACAAAAGCAGAAAGGAACATCTTAATCAAGTAAAAAGCTGAAGAAATTTTCAGAGTGTAGAAATAAAAGATAAACAAACAACAGCTGGAAAATGTATAAGAGGTGTCTCTTCAAAAGCTGCAACAAATAAATGGGGAAGTCCTGGGAAGAGAAAACAGAATATTGGATGAAAAGGAATCATCGCTGGAGCAACTCAAAAACTATCGCAGCACTGAAGATGATGGAAAAAATCCCATGAATGACCAGTATGATGGAGGAAAATAGAGCTCCCCTAAAATCGCAGAGAAGCTAGAGTCAAAGAGAAGTTCACAAGGGCCAGGGATTTCGCTCAGTGGTTCTGCACCTGCCTTGCAAGCTCAAGGACCCAGGTTCAGCCCCAGTAACCACATACAACAATGCTGGGCATGGAGTCTCATGCCCACCAGTAATCATTACCACATACCACAGTGCCAGGTGTGATGGCTCACTCCTGTAATCCCAGCGCTTGGGAGGCAGAGGCAGGAGGATTGCTGTGAGTTTGAGGCTTGCCTTGGCTACAGGGTGAGCTAAAGGCCAGCCTGAACTACAAAGCAAGACCCCATGTCAAAAAAAAAAAAAAATCACAGAAGATCCTAGGGAGAGAAGAAATAATCACATATACGATAAAATTTTTAAACTTTTTAGCAGAAAAAGCAATTATGACAGAAACTAAAACTATAAAATTTTGAAGAAAGTCAATTTCTAATCAAGAGTTCTACTACCAATCAACCACATTTTAGTTATGAAAGTATGCTTGAGACATTTTCAGAAGCTAGGTATTGTGGCACACACCTGTGATCCCAGCACACAGAACTCTGAAGCAGGAGAATCTCAAGTTCAAGGACACCCTGGGCTACAGAGAGTTCAATGTCAGCCTGGAATACATGGTGAGATTCTACCTCACCTCCCCCTACAGATAGTCCCACACTTGCAGAATTCAAAAATATATTTTTATGCACCATTTCTCAGGAAGCTGCTGTATAATATGCTCCCCAAAAAGGGGAAGACCAAGAGAAAAAAGAAGTGATGGTTCCACAAAACTTCTGCAACTTATGAAAAAAGTGGGGCTGGTAAAACAAGAGAAAAGAAGACATTTTTAATACTATTTCTAAATGCATTTTGACATTCAATCACCAAATCTAAACAAATACTTTTCTTCACATGTATACATTGATTCAATAAATATCTGTTAAACAAAGAAGCATATGTATGTAAATATATTTCCAATAATATAACAGAGAAACCCCTAGAACCAGTTCTCAAACTTTAATGAGTTAACTAAAGTGCTCATTAAACCACAGTGAGATTTCTGGGCAGAACTGTTCTGTACACATAGCACTGAGAGACACAAAATTTAATTAGGAGAAAATTTAAAAGTTGAGAGTGATTTTGTTAAGGGGAAAAAAAACGGAACTGCAAGGGGTAAAGGTGGGGAGGTTCTTTGCAGGAAACTATTGATAATAACCACAGATCTTTAGAAGAAAGATATTTGGCCTTTTATATGAAGGTTCAGCAATTTATGACCAGAACACCAGCTGCCTATTTTTGTAAATAAAATTTTATTGGCACACAGTGCATCCATTTGCTTGCTTTTTAGATATATGGTGAATTTATCACTGGAATGGCAGAGTTGAGCAGTTGCCTCCAAGTCTGTGTGGCTCACCACACCTCCAATACCTGCCATCAGGCCCTTTTGCCACCTTGTTTGAGCCATCAATGTTTAATTGACAGAAACAAAAATTAGACTGTGGTAAGAGAAGAAAAAATAATAGCTACAAAATCATGAGATGTGGGCCGCGTGCAGCTTGTGGGTAGAACGTTTGCTTGTTCTTAGCACTACATTTAACAAAAAAAACCCCTAAAATGTTGGAGTTGGAAAAGATGGCTTCCAATTGTGTTGCTTTTAAAGTGAGAAGACAATTCAGCTTATCCACGGTCCGGGGGTAGTGGGAATCAAGCAGTATCACCCAGTCCACCAGCCCTGTTCAGCTCCATCCCTACTGATGGTACCTCTCACTCGTCTCTGGCTACTTTGAAATGATTTTCCAAGTAGGCAAGTCACAGGAGGTTACTAAAGTAAGGTATTCATGAATTAAAAGAGCTATGTGATGAGGGTTCACTGAAAACTCTCATTAAGCATTTGACAGTGAAACTTGTGAACCGGAAAATCAATATACAGTGGAAATGCCCAAAGTTTTCAAAGAACATTGTTTTGAGTATAAAATCAATGTATTTTTGCGTATGGCTTTGATTGCTTTCAACTATAAAATAGCTATCACTTTTTTCATTAAGTTTATTGGTACATGGTCAGGGATTTAGATCAGTGGTTGCAGCATCTGCACGGCAAGCACAAGGTCCTGAGTTCAATCCCTAATACCACATACCACAATGCTGGACGAGTTGACTCATGCCTGTAATCTCAGCACTTGCGAGGCAGAGGCAGGAGAATTTCTGTGAGTTCAAGGCTAGCCTGGACTACATAGTCAGTTCAGGGCCAGCCTTAACTACATAACAAGTTCCTGCCTAAAACAAACAAACAAAAAAATTATTGGTACATTTTAGGGATACCTTGTGATCAAATTAATCATTGGGAGCTTGTGCCTGTGTATGAGTATCTTGGTTCTTGCTTTCTCCCATTCCTCTGCCCACCCAGTATCCCTTGCACCCCTCATTACTAAAATACCCTTTGTTTTCATTTTATCCCTCTTTCTCATTTTTTTTTCTTTCCCAGCTTTGCTTTCCCCTATACCCCCACTTCCCTTCGTGCCTTGGACTTTTCTTTCCTATTTCACGTTATCCAATATACATTTTAGTCCTCATTTACACTTTTAGTTTCTCACATCAGAGAAACTACTCAGTATTTATATGTGTGTCCTCTTTATTTCACTTAAGGGTATGGCAGCAATGTGATTCCATTTAGCTATCGATGTCTCTAATTTATTATTCTTTATGGCTGAGTAGTACTCCACTTTATAAAAAAAATAAACAAACACATCTTTTTTATCCAGTCTCCAGTTGATGGCCATGTGGCCTGTTTACAAGATTTAGCTATTACAAATTGTGCTGCTATAAACATGCATGCACCTATATCAAATTTTTTACAGTTATCTCATCAACCCAAGTATGTATTTACTGATTAGGGGCTTATAATTTTCCAAAGGCAGGATTTATAGTGCCAAAGATTAATAGTCAAAATATGAATCATTCTTGCACTTTCTTGTAACCTAAACTGCTGTAATAAGTAAAACCATAACTGTTATTCCTGCCACACAAAGCTTCTGATTGACCCGTGGAAGACAGCAGTCTCCAGTTGATGGGTAATTCTGTTAGAAGTGAACCCACAAAGTCAAAATGGAAAGCGTGCACTCAGACAGCAAGCAAGAGAACTTGGCAAGTCGAAAGTTTCCATGTGCACAAGGGCACAAGTGCACGGAGACACGAGGCAGCAGGTGCACCAGAGTGGTGGGGGAGCGAGGTTTTCAGCCTAACTCACAGGAAGCAGCTGACGTCTAAATTTATTGACAGAATTCAGAGCCTTACACTATATCCTGGTTTAAATGGCAGAAGGGGAAGATTCAAGGGTTGCTGAAGGGAAGGAAGAATGGGAAGGGAGAGGGTATGGGAACAGAAAGTCTTTGTCTTTGTTTTTTTTGTTGTTGTTGTTTTTGTTTTCAGGATCAGGGACCAAACTCAGGACCTTGTACTTTCAAGGCAGGCACAGCATCATTGAGCTTCATCCCAGGCTCAGAAAATTGTTGTGTCTCAAAAAGCTATTTTGGTCTGTAGCTATCTTACAAAATGTAGACTGAGCAGGTGTTTCCTATAATACCAGTGTGTTTGGGAGTAGCCAACTATGGTGAACTAGAATCTAAGTTGGAGGTGCTATTGTTTATATCCTTTGGTAGAAAAAACATTTTCTCACATTGAGAGGCCCTGGCTGATGGTAACTCTCCCATCATCCACGTTTAGTTTTCAAGAATATCCCTAAAAGAAAAAAAGAACATTCCTTTCAGCCAGCAGGAAGGGAGAAGGGTCATATTGGAATACGTGAGGTTTAATGCCACTTCCGCTCAAGTCCCGTCGGATAGAACTCAACCGCATACCATCCTGTGCCTAACTGGAAATGTACACATATCTGAAAGAATCAGGAAGCACACAATGGGCTTATTTCAAAATAATATTTTATGTGTGGCTTCAAGTAACATGAAAGTTGGCTTTCACTAATTTTCACACACCTTTTTATGTGTGTGGCCCAGAGCCTGGGAAGGAGCAGATTTGGGTGATCTCCAAGATTCCTCTTCTACAGGGCAAAAAAGCCCTTGTAAAACAACATTCCATTGTTATCCTTTGGGTCTTCTTTGGAAAGTGGGAAAGAGACCCATGAACATCTTCCAACGGTCTTTTGTTCTACAAACTGTATCAGAAACCCTTCCTCATTGCTCTTGATGAGCATTTGCAATTTATAACTTGAAGGGCTGAAAATTAAGGGTGAGGATTTTAGTTGAACTGTAAGAAGGCCATTGTCCTCTCCAAAGATTTAGGCTCATGGAGATAGCCAATTTGGTCCTAGCTAAAAAATTTAAAAGAAGCATAAAAAGCAGACCTGTAAGCACAGACCGCTAGTAGTTAAGGATGCACTGAGCACTTTCATCTCAGATTTCTGTAATAGTTAAGGCTAGGAAAAATTCTGATCTCAGTCACTGTGGTCAATATCCCCCAACCCAGAGTACTTGAATGGATACGGGTTGCACAGGTCTGTGCCTTCCTCCACTGCTCAAGTGAGCATGGTTTTATGAGGACATGTGATCCTCTCAGCAATGTCCTCTCTCCTCACTGCTTCTGCTAGTTATGTCACTGCCAGGAGGAACCCCATTATGAACTGAGGAAAGTAAAAGCTCATTCTGCCTCGTCTTGCATAATTTGACCTGGAATCGGCATAACCCGCGTGGTCTGCCATTTGAGCTTTTTCTTGCACTTATTTCTCGTCTCTTCTCTGAGAGAGAGAGAGAGAGAGAGAGAGAGAGAGAGAAAGAGAGAGACAGAGACAGACAGAGATAAAGACACAGAGAGACAGAGAGAGAGAGTGCACAGAAGGACAAGCAGAACTGAGAGCTTGTGCTCCTACCTTGAGTCAGGTGGCCTAAAGGTGAGTAGCACTGAAAGGTGGGTAGCACCAAAGGGGGAAAAGGAAACTTCAGGCATTAAAGATAAACTGCATGGGGGCCGGGGATTCAGCTCAGTGGTTCCGGCGCCTGTCTTGCAAGCGCAAGGGCCTGGGTTCGATTCCCCGGTAACCACATAATAATACTGGGTGTGGAGACTCACCCCAGCAACAACCAGTACCACATACCACAGTGCCGGGCGTGGTGGCTCACGCCTGTCATCCCAGCACTTGGGAGAGAGAGGCAGGAGGATTGCTGTGATGTGAGTTTGAGGCTGAGCTCAGGGCCGCCTGAACCACAAAGCGAGACCCTGTCTCAAAAAACCTAAAAAAAAAAAAAAAAAAAAAAAAAAAAAAAAAAAAAAAAAAAAAAAAAAAAAAAAAAAAAAAAAAAAGATAAACTGCATGCCCTTAAAATACCGCCTGAGATCATCACAGCCTCACATAAGGGTCATTTGTTTGTTTTTGCAGCAAGAATGTTTGGATTCATTATGGGCACTAGATTTATGTTGATTTTAAAAGTCATGCCATCTAGTGGTCGAACTAATAGCATCTCCTTTGAAAGTGCCAGTGTTTGACTTTCCTTGGAATGTGAGTTTTTAAAAAAGCCCATTGCACAGCAGATGTTCTGACACACTTGATGTAAAAGTGACAAGTATTCTAAATTTCAATATAGGGCATGCTACACACACACAGAAATGAAAGAAACACGTCTTACAATATTTATGGCTGGGTTCTTTCATCAGTGCATCATAATCCAACACACATCTAAGAAAACTCTTAGGTGGATAAATACTGGAAACTGTTGATGTATATTATCTATCTTTGTCATTATCTGGACAGAACAGACCAAGAACAGGTTAGCCTTAAGAGAAAGGGAAAAAATGGATTATTGCCGTGTTTTCAAAATTTGTCTGCATATTATAATCATCCTAGGGTCTTTTAAAAGTTCCAAAGCCCAGAGCACATCTCAGGCCATTTAAACCGCAAGCCCTGGGAGTGGCCTGAGCATCAGTATTTTGAAGCTCCCAGAGGACTCTAAAGCACAAGTAAGTACATACAGGGATCACCAGACTCGGGGTCTCTAGTATTTATATGTAACAGTAACTCATACAAGCACTGACCATTTTAGCACAGATTATCTCATCTAATCGTTGTGCGGTAAATACAAACCCCATGGGATTAACATAGTCATTTCCCTGGGGGCCACCAGATTTCTGTATAGGGATAATGAAGACGTAGTAACAACACTTGGGAGGTGGTTGGCAGCTAAGTTGGTTGTCCCTCTTCTCTATACTGTATGGCTGTTTGGGGTTCCTGGGATGAGAGAAATTATGAAGACTGTGGGAACTTTGAACTTCCCCCCACAATGTCCCCACTGATTATCCCCCTCAGTCCTGGAGATTGAGCCTTGGGGTGCCCTATTACTGAGCTACTTGAGCCCATTTTATTTTACTTAGAGATAGGGCCTAGCTAAGTTGCTTAGGCTGGCCTCAAACTTGCAATCCTCCTGCCTCAGTCTCCAGTGGAGCTGGGATTACAGGCATGTGCCACATAATGCCTGGCATTTGTTTGATTTCCAAAAGAGATGGAGCCTCTGATTTCCTTATGGTACACCAATTATGCCTTGCAGAGAGAGCCCTTTGACCCAGAGAGTGACATCTTTGGATTTCCTGCACATGCTCTCTCCACTTGCAGATCTGGGGTCCTTGACCTGCAGTGGCCTACATTAGAAGGAAAAGGATGTACAATAATCTGAGTTGTTCCAATTACTTGTGTTGATTGCTTTGTGGAAGGTCTTTTCTTTTTAGGAAACAAATAATCCATTTAGATCTGAAATGTTCCCCAAAAGTCTCACGTGTGTGGAAGGCGATTGCATCATGGGGGTTTTGTACCCATCAGCGGACTCATTCATCAGTTAAGCATGAACTTAAATAAGTCTCTCCTCTGGTAAGTTGAAGATTTTGGGTATTTTGTCCCAGAGATCGGATAGTGATTAATATGTCATTGCAGGACTTCATAAGAAATCTAATTCCTTGTCTATATTTAAATTATTTAGTTTATAAACCCAATCCCAGACCCACCTTTTTCAGTAATCATTTCTAGGTTGAAGGTAAGCACCACTAAATGTCTGTGTAAGGCATGGCTCTATATTTTTATACTTTTCCATGCAATAGACAATAAAACAGGAAGAGAAACTTTTCCAAGGCCCCCAAACACCTCTTTCTTTAAGGGCTGCCAGTGTGGGGGCACAGGATGTGCACTGCACAGCAGAAGGAGCGCCCAGCATGTGGACAGCGATGCAAATCGGACCTCTTTATTGTGTGATAGGTGGGCTTGCTTTGATGCTAGGTACTGTGGAAGAAAGAGAAATACCTGCCTTGGCTTGTGTTTGTAGTGATGGTGGTGAACCATTTCAGTCCGGGAAGACCTCACAGCTATACCTGCCTCAGCCTCCCACTGGTTTTGCATCATTTCTCCAATCATATAAAAAAACATTTTTTCTTTACTTTTAAAAAGAATTTCTCTGAGGACGTTTTAAAAAAGCATTTGTTCCACTTCATCCATATTCAAGAGAACTTCATGCCTTGCAATCTAACCCTGAAGAGCTCAACTACTGGAAAGAACATAGTGCTTACCTCCCAGAACACCCACCATGTCTGTCCATTGACCTTTAAGACCTTCTTGCTTTTGTTCTTCTAAACCAGTCCTGATTTGCTTTGTGTTCAATGACACGGTTGACTTCTTCTCAAAGATCTGATCAGTCTTACATTTCTGAGTGCCTTGGAAATGATGTCTCTCTGAAGCTATTGTCTCCTGAAGCTCCTGAAAGGGAAAGGGGGAGGGATTCTGTCCGTTGGTTGAATGACTTATCCTCCTCTCAAATGGAGAACTCCTGAAAACAAATGTGTTGGAACAGAGACACTACACTCATCAAGGACACGGGCCTATAAGGTGTTTGTGCAAAAGGTCACAACAGTAGCCAGAAAAAGCCATCTTTGGAAGTCCCAGGTCTCTGTGCTTCCCTCTTGTAATACCACCTGGAGTCAGAGCAACTGTTTAAGTCCTCTGGGCCTTCTTGGTCTACCTGGAAGTTCAGAGCTGTTTGGGATTTCACACGCTATCTTCTAACTCAGTTTTCTAAGACAATTCATCCAAATCCACTAGGTCACTTTAATTTTGAGTTAGTATGCTTTGCTTGATATCATCTCTGTGTTTTACCTTAGAGTTGACCCAAGTAAGAAAGGGAATGCAATTATAAGGAAATATACATCAGAAATAGACAGTTCCAACTTGAAGGGTTGGAGGGCTCAGTAGGAGGCAGACAATGAAGAAACTAAAGAATTGGAGACCCCCTAGACCCCACTTACTGCTTATAATAATGGCAGGGGTAGAAGAAATATAGCCCCTCTTTGTTGCAGTACCGAAGGTAACTTTTTATTGTTTATTTTTTGAAACAGGGTCTTGATAAGTCATTAAGTTACCCTGATTGGGTTCAAACTCACAATTCCCCTGCCTTAGATTTCCAGGGTGCTGGCATTTCAGGTGTGTGCCACAGTGTCTGTCTACTCCACAAACACATAGGAGTCGCATACCATCGAGTCACAGCAACGACTAGGGCCATCGTGAGCAGTAGCTCCATGGACAGACTTGGGAACCCCAAACCATGTGAAGCTGAATCACACTTTAGCTGCCTGCCAAGTGTCCACCAAGCTTGTTTTTCTCTCTGCCCTTCAGTTACGTATCTAAGCAGGGCTAGTAATTCATACTGCGTCAGCTTTTGTGAAAATTAATTTAAATAATGCAAACACTAAACATACGTTTGGAAAATGCTATGAGGTCAACAGATATTATAATCTATTACAAGAAATATATTTCATTATCTTTTTCCAGAAGTAAAACAAGGTAATCATATAGAACTGGGTATTAAATAACTCATCATCCTAAATAATAGTTACAGTTCAAATTGTTATCCTTATGAAAAGGTTTGGAAGCCATGGAAAGAAAAACTTAAGAAACCTCATTTCTCTTTCAAAAGTCTCCTCAATCATATAGAAATGAACCTGCCCTCAAACACTAATTAGAACAGTTGAATGTTTCATTTACTTATAGCAATCTGTCATTCAAGACTTTAAAATGCTATTCCTTTGGCGTTTGTTTCCAAAAATGGAAAGTAACAATGCATGACCTCAGCACACATCCAGTGAAACATCCAAGAAATGATATGTTCTTAAATCTCCTTCACTTTTAGAAAAGCACATTCACTAGAAGTTTCTCTATTTAACAAAGTTAGAATGGTGGGTTCTAGTTCTTTCTGTTCTAAAGGTTTAGTTAACATGAGACACATATGCTTTCACTTTTCCAAATTGTAGAGAAAATATACAATAAAGATTAAAGTCATACTTAATACAAGGGTGCTATAAGAAAAGGGTTCTCTGGAAGAAAATAAAAATAGAGATGTGTTTCTACAATACGTATTCTTTGTGAGGTTAACTAAACCTGAAAATCTCACATTGTATACAATTACAATTACAGTGGAAAAGAAAAATCCAGAAGGTTCTGAGGCATAAATCTAAATTTAAACAATTTCATTGTTACATGTTACTTTAGGGCTGCAGTATTCATTTTAATTTTTAAAAATTTTTATCAGTGCATATTTGCAGTACAACAATTGCATTCGTCATGGGGAATCAGTATGCATACCTTATACATCTTAATTCGCTTTCCCTCCCCTCCCCCTCCACTCCCCATCTCCTCCTTCCACCCCTTGATTCCTTTCCCATTTTCAGAAGATAAAATTGGAGTTTTATTTGATTGTCTAAAAGTACAAGACAGGCCACAGATTCCTGGCCACACACACGTCCTTTGCCAAAGTAGATCTCTGCTCCGCACGTTCACGCGCACTGCCACGCCTAGCTTCCCTGTTAGGGCAACTGCTCGCCAGACCTATTTGATCCACTCTGTGTGTTTTTCCCTTCCACAGTAAAAGTACACGCCCTCTCCAGGAGGGTCATTAAATCTCCCCCGCCCCCTGCACGTCCTGAACTGCAGAGGAGGCCCAGGATAATTGGAGAGAGGCAGCTATTTGCCCTCTAATTTAAACGGATCCTAAGGCTTAAAGGTCTACAAGCAAAGCCAGACGCCTGTGTGAGCCAGAGGCAACAAAGAGGGGTGTCTAGTGCGCCGCGTGGAGGCAAACGCCAGCACAGGGCGACACGAGAATTCAATGGGCACTGGGCCCCATGACACTAAAACAGATTTCTGGGGCAGGTGATTCAGGTGATGATGGTGTCTGGGATAGACCACGGTGACTATACAGAAAAGCAGATTTGGGTTGCCAGATGTTTGCATTTTGCAAGAGAAGTCACAGATATATGACATTTATATGGAATCAGCCATGTTTCAAAAGTTAACGATTCACTGAGATGAAAAACAGCAACACAGCATCACTAAGGCAGACGAAAGAAAGCAAAAGTGCAAGACATGGCTTTCCTAATTGCAGCTTAGAGGATGAAGTTTTCTGCACAGTTGCATTTCTCCTTGAAATATACACAGAGACAAATGTTGTTCTTTTGGGAAACTCTTCTCTAAAGAAAACAGTCTGTGTATTCACTGCAGTGTGGTGACCTGAGTCAGCTCCCTGAACAGAGAAAAGCCCACGGCGATAAAGTAGTTAAATCCAAGGAAAGTTTGGAAATACCCAGAATCCCACTGGTTCCTCTGGGTCAGATTCCGTTATCCGATATTGAATAAGAAGCACTTGTCCTCTATGCTTCAGTGTAAAAACGCATCTAGATTAGAGACAGAAAATAGAGAACAAACTTCTAATCTTTGCCCATTATTTATTTGCCAAGTAACTTTGGATATGTCACAGTCTGTGAGACTCAGTTTCCCCATCTAAACAGGCTTGTTGTCAGAATCAGATGAGACTCTCAGAGGGGGAGCCTGGTCTCTAGTAGAAACTTGGGATCTCTTCTTACAGTCTTGTCAGTGAATGAGTGAACAAGCAATCTTTTTCTATATTAACCTGGTGTGATTTATAGTTATTTATAGTTCTCTTGATATTGGCGTTTGTTAAGTGTATTTTATTGACTTCATTCAAAGCATCTAGAATTAAGGGTCTAAGTACATAGTAGAGCAGAGTGTACACAAACTAAAATTACCCATGACACTGTCACCTTGAAGGTGCGCCAAGGGTGTTAATTATTTACTAAACTTGGCTTTTTCCCCAAAGACACTTGAGCTGAGGGTTTTTCAAGGCTGAATAAGGTCACATTATTCCTCTGAAAAGAACAAGAAAATCATATCGTGCGTCTGAGAACTGATGTGGAGATAGCATAAGTTGGCATCCATAGAAAAGAACTTTTTCTGCTTGAAAAACTGGTTGTAAATCCAATTCTTACATATGATAAGCCTTCAGAAAGTACATGCTGGATCCTTTCATCTCCTTTAGAATTCTACTTTGGAGAGATTTTTTTTTCTCAAACATTATTCATTTTCTCTTTAAAAAAATAAATGCTAATTTAAAAAATAAATTCTATTTTAAATGAATAATTAGAAATGAAGAAAACATTGATTTCAATATTTCTCCACTATCTTGGCTAAATTAATTAGGTAGGATACATAATTTATCTTCCTGGCTGGCATCACCTGTGTCCCGAGAAACATAATGTATTGAGCATGGGAGAATAAGAACAAATAATATTAGAATTACATCCCTAAATACCAGAAGTGGGTGGAAAGAGACAATGGTTGTCTACATATTTAAGTATTGAATGAAACTACAACAAAGAACATAGACTGTTAAAGTGGTTGCTATTCTCTAATCACCATCAGTACCCCCAGTATTTCAGAGCATGAGAAAAAAAAGATGAGCTAGTTCAGAGTCCAAAGGTACAAAACCTGATGGCGGAATTGGAAAATATGGTAAGTGAGTTTACATGTGTATGTATTCTATCCCATGCAATAATCAGAAAGACATACTTTCCTGGAATTAATTCTCATTAGTCTTAGGCTCACTTGATATGAACTTCTACTTTATAACTAGCATATTTATGAGAGTGAATATGTCTACATGGCATAAAGAGAAGCGAATCTTCAGGAAGATGCCTGGAGCTGTGTGGACTTCTGTTTTCTGTCTACATTCATCACATCAACTGCAAAATAATAACATTTTCCTGGTCTATGTACTGTTCCCTCCCTCAGATAAATTTAAGAAATATCATTTGGAGAACATTTCTCATTTTGAAACTCTTGCCTGCATGCTTTGTCTACTGCAAAACAAATCATTTTGTGCAAATCCATCAAAGGGAATATCAGACTGCTTAGGGCCTACTGGTCAATTCCCATTTCATTTCTTAGCACAACCGCTAAGAATTTTTTTTTTTTACATTTTTAAGTAGTTGGAAAGATAGTGGTATGAGTAAAGTAGTGATAATAATGATAAGAATAATATTTTGTGGCACAGTGAAATTAATTGAAATTGATATTTCAGTGTCCATAAATAAAATTTTATTGAAACCCAACCATGCTCATTAATTGTGCTACACCTGCAGACATGAAGCATTTCAAGACAGACACTATAGCAGGCAAGGCTGAGCATATTTACTTTCTGGCCAACCAGTGCTCTGGACTCTGAGGCTAATGCTATAACTAAGACTGACCTGATCCTTGGCTTAGGGTCATTTACGTTCTAGTCACGGTAGGAAACATACGCAACTAAAGATAACAACGTGGTAAATTAAGATAAGTGCTATGAAGGCAACTAACTCACACAGCCATGAAATGGAGGAAAACTGAGGTGGGGATGGGTAGCAAAGGGAACTGTCACATATAGGCAGATTAAAGAAATGGCATTTATAAGCTGAGGCTAAAAGATAAGAAAAGGAGAGCCTATAAAGGAAAAGCTAGTTGAAAGAATTTCCTAATAGATAAAGGAGAGGTGCAAATGTCCTGTGGACAGAAGGATTTTATGTGCTTTTAAACAGGGATAAGAGAAGCTGCAGCCCCATGAGGGGAGGTCACACGAAGTGAGGGTTAAGCATGGCTAGTTCCCACCTATACTGGAAAGACATTAACATTTGATTTTTGAAAATGATTCTTCTTGTAAGGAAAAGGGTTGAAGGGAGTGTGAATACCTGGGGAAGAAGTCTCTGAGGAGGCCCACTCCGGGGCTGACTGGGCATGAAGATGAGGAAAGGTGGGCAGAAACGACATCCAGACTTGCCAAACAGAACCAACAGCATAGGGATGGGGCAGATGAGAGTAAAATTAGACAGAAGGATGATTTACACATTTTGGACTTGATCAACAGAATGGTGGTGATATCATGTATTTGTGGCAGATAGTGTTGGGAGGCAAAATATCAGAGCTTCCTACTGGAGAAGCTATGCTTTTCTCTACAGGGCCAAATGGTAAATACAAGATATGATCACAAACTATAGTGTGTGTTTACATTTTTTAAGTATCACTGTAAAGTATACATTGCCATTAATCCCCCTTGAAATCCTTGCTCTTACTTTGAACACATTTATCCTACTGGTCCTAGTACTGCCTGAACCAGTTCTAGAAGTTCTCACTTCGGAGTGTCTTTAGTTGCAATGTTGTGGCTGCCTAGAAGTCCTGAATTGACTCAAAACATTGGCCTTTTATGTCATTTTAACTCTAAGAAAGGACCAGAAGTCTTTAAGCAAGTAAGCTGAATGAAGACACACTCTGACGTTTTATGAGTCTGCCTTTCTGTTGGATGCAACTCAGCAGCAATGTTGGATTTTTTTAATCACACCTCATAAAAACGTTCTTGAAAGAGGACTTCCAGAACTATTTCATAAAGTGGAAAGAACAATGAGATAAGTGTGTCTGAAGCAAGAGGGAGTATTTTGAGGAGGAGGATTAAAGGCAATGTGCCTTACACTCTATTTTTTAAATTTGCATACTCATCATACTTTTTAGTTACACCTTGTGTTTAGGTTTTTGAAAGCCACACTGTCTCAGCCACCATCTTTCAACTCTATTTGGGTAGCCCAAGAGCAATTACAAACTAATTACATAAACAGGCATATAAATATATTAAACTTGATTTACAAACCGTGGGCCCAGAACAAGATTTAACCCTTGGGTCATAATCTTTCTCAGGGTAGAAGTATGAACTAAAGATATAGACGTATAGTCCTCAGGGTTAAGGCTAGGGCCTTGATAGCACCAAGGAAAGAGTGAAAAGAGAGTAGGAACAAGAAAGCCAAGGTCAGTGGCTGGAATGTGGCTTGGTGGCAAAGTGCTTGTATGGCATCTCAAACACTTAGGCTCCATTCTTAGCACAAGGATAAAAGAAAGAAGAGAAGGAAATAAAAAATTGAAGAAAGGGGCCGGGGATATAGCTCAGTGGTTCCGGCGCCTGTCTTGCAAGCGGAAGGACCTGGGTTTGATCCCAAGTAACCACATAACAATAATGGGCGTGGAGACTCACCCCAGCAGCAATCAGTACCACATACCACAGTGCCGGGCGTGGTGGCTCACACCTGTAATCCCAGCACTCGGGAGGCAGAGGCAGGAGGATTGCTATGATGAGAGTTGGAGGCTGAGCTCAGGGCCAGCCTGAACCACAAAGCGAGACCCTGTCTCAAAAAACCTTAAAGAAAAAAAAAAGGAAGAAAGAAGGAAAGAGTAGAAGAGAAGAAAGAAAGGAAGAAGGAAGAAAGAAAGAAAGGAAAGAAGAAAGAGAGGAAGGAAGGGAAAGAAAGAAAGAAAGAAAGAAAGAAAGAAAGAAAGAAAGAAAGAAAGAAAGAAGTTATCTTTTCACTCAAAGATAACTTTTTCTTCATATGACTCGATCATATGAAGAATTACCAGGACCTCCAATGTTTATTCATCACAAGCGTGGGAAGGGGAGAAGCTGGACCGGCCTTGGGACATCTGCTGATTACAAGTATCAAGCGGGCAGGATTGTGGAATGAGGGTACAAGCAGATCTTTGCTGAAGAGAACAAAGGGTTAATTCAGAAGGGAGGAATTTAGCTGCAGTCAGTTGACCTCCACTGGGAGAGAACTCAGCTAAGCTCTGCTACTTGCAACAGAACAGCTGAATTATGGGTGGGGGGGGCAGGCAAGGAACTTGTCCCTCTATTGCCTGCTGGTATTGGGCAGAGCTGTCTGCTACATATCCCTTGTCACCTGCTCTCTCCTTCCTCAGATCCCCTTTCCATCTGTAAAGAGTCTACCTACCTGTTTCCTACCATCTCTTTTATTTTGGTTTTCAAATTATTTATATTTTTTGATTCTCATATTAGAGAAACCACATGATATTTAATCAATGTCTCTATTTCACTTAGTATCATGGTTTCAAAATCCATCCATTTCCAGCAAATGACATGAATTCATTCTTTATGGGTGAAAAATACTCTATTTTCAATACATTTTCTTTTTTTAATTCAAATATTTATTGGTACATTATGAATGCACATCATCATCATATTCAACATTGAGAGTTTGTACCAGAATATGACATGACTTGATTCTTATTTTTCCCTTCCCCCCCACACCCTGCAATCACCCACCCCCTACATACATAAGCTTTGTTTCCTTTTTTTTTTTTTTTTTTTTTGAGATAGGGTGTCACTTTGTAGTTCAGGATGGCACTGAGCTCAGCCTCCAACTCACATCACAGCAATCCTCCTGCCTCTGCCTCCCGAGTGCTGGGATTACAGGTGTGAGCCACCACGCCCGGCACTCTGGTATGTGGTGCTGATTGCTGCTGGGCATGAGTCTCTACTATTTCCTTTTAAATATTTTCTATTTCACAATATCTATTATACATACTAGAACTCATTTACACCTTTATTTTCTCATACCAGAACAAAGATACGCTATTTACACATCTGTAACCTATTTATTTCACTTATGAGGATGTCCCCAAGGTACATCTATTTGAGTATGAGTGATGACTCAATCTTTTTTTATATGTTATATATTGTGAAATAGAAAATACTCAAAGTGAAATGGGTTGAAAGGGTAAATAACAAGGGGAAAAGTAATGAGATTAGGAATCTTATCATTTTTAATGGCAGAATAATAATCCATTCTATAAAAAAACCACGCCTTCTTTATCAAGTCTCCCATTGATGGGCATTTGGTTTATTTCCAAGATGTAGCTATCACAAAATGGACTGCTATAAACACAGGTGTACATATGTCTCTGTGATATGAATCTTTTAATTCCTTTGTGCATGTACCTAGCAGAGCAATGGCTGGGTCAAATGGGACCTCCAATCCTAGCTTTTTGAGGAATCTCCACACTGATTTCCACAGAGGTTGTACAAGTCTGCACTCCTATCAACAGTCAAGAAGGGTTCCTTTTTCTCCGCAGCCTCACCAACATTTGTTGCTGGTTAATTCTGAGATAGCAGACATTCTTTTTGGAGTGAGATGAAATCTCAGTGTTGTTTTTATCTGCATCTCTCAAATGACCAGTGATGCTGAGCATTTCTTCATATACATTTTCTCTACCTATTCACCCATTGGTGGGCATCTAGGCCATTTGCAGAACTTAACTATTATGAATTCCACTGCTATAATCATGAGTATGCAGGTATCACTGTTTTAAACATTTTGGGAAGATACCCAGAAGAAATCTAGCTGAATAGAATGGAATTTCTATTTTTATATTTCTGAGGAATGGCTACACTGATCTCATAGTAGTTGTACTAGTTCACATCCCACCAACAATGGAAAAATTTTTTTTCCCCTTTGACCTTGCTAGCATTGGGGGTTCTTGATGATATCCATTCTCACTGGATTAAGATACATTCTCAGTGTTGCTTTGATTTTCATTTCTCTAATGGCCAGATGTTGTTGAACATTTTTTTCCTGAACTTACTGACCACTTGTACTTCTTCTCTTGAGAAGTGTCTATTCATTTCAAATACCTTTTTAGTTTTATTTTAATTTTCATTAGTACATATTTGCAGTAAATACTGTTCACATTCACATAGGTACATGTATTTAACATTTATTCATTCTTTTTGTCCTCCTCTCCTTCCCTTTACTGCCCCTTCCTCCATCTCTAGATACTCTCCCCATTTGGAAAAGATCTATCTCCCTGTTTCTTATAATTGCCCACTTTTGACTAGTTCTTTTATTTTGAGAGAGTCTAGTGTTTTTTTGAGTTCTTTACATACTCTAGGTTGTTTTTCAAAGTAGATGCAGTATTTTACATTCTCATTAATAGTGTAGGACAGGTCTAATTTTTCTACAGTCTCATCAACTTAGCACTTTTTCTTTTTTTATTTTCTTTTTATTTTTTTTTTACTTTTTTAATCTTTATTGGTACATTACATATACGCATCATGATTGCACTCCATAATGGGGATTTGTACCAGTATAAAACACAACTTAATTCTCATTTTTTCCCATAGCCCTACTCACCCTACCGTCGCCCCATATACATAAATTTTGTTTCCTTACTTTTTTGTTACAATCTCAACATTTTTCCCCCTTCTCCCTATTTTACATTGAGCATTTTCTTTTTTTTTTTAATTATCTTTATTGGTACATTAAATATACACATCATGATTGCACTCCATAATGGGGATTTGTACCAGTATAAGACACAATTTAATTCTCATTTTTTCCCATAGCCCTACTCACCCTACCGCCCCCCCATATACATAAATTTTGTTTCCGTACTTTTTTGTTACAATCTCAACATTTTTCCCCCTTCTCCCTATTTTACATTGAGCATTTTCTATTTCACAATATATAACATACAATGCTAGGACTCATTTACATCTTTATTTTCTCATACCAGAGAAAGGATGTGATATGTACCTATCTGTGCCCTATTTATTTCACTTATGAGGATATCCTCAAGGTATGTCCATTTAAGTAGAAATGATTCAAACTTATCATTTTTTATGGCAGAGTAATACTCCATTCTGTAGAAGAACCACAGCTTTTTTATCCAGTCTCCAGCTGATGGACACTTGGGTTGTTTCCAAGATGTAGCAGTCACAAACTGGGCTGCTATAAACATGGGTGCACATATGTCACTGTGATATGAGTCTTTTAATTCTTGTGTGTATATACCCAGCAGGGCAATGGCCGGGTCAAATGGGACCTCCAATCCTAGCTTTTTGAGGAATCTCCAAACTGATCTCCACAGGGGTTGTACGAGTCTACAGTCCCACCAACAGTGGAGAAAGGTTCCTTCTTCTCTGCAGCCTTGCTGACATTTGCTTGGCACTTTTTCTTATTCTTTTTTTTTTTTTCCCCCCAGTGGTGAGTATTAAACCCAAGACCTTATGAGTTCTAGGAAAGTATTCTGCCACTGAGCTACATCCACAGCCCAATCTTCTCTTTTTATTATTATCACCCTGGTGATGTGTCCTGATATATCATTGTGCTTTTGATTTGAATTTTCCTGATAGCTAATGATGTTGGACATTTTTCATGTAATTTCTAGCCATTTGAATATCCTTTTTAAAGAAATATTTGTTTAGATCCTTTGCCTGGTTGTTTCTTTCATTTTTTAAAAAAAGTCATTTATTTTAGAGATATTTTACGTCCACACTAAAATTGAGCAGAAAGTGCAGAGTTCCTGTAAACCACCTGCTCTCACATGCACAGCCTTCATCATTACCAATATACCACACCAGAAAGGCACATTTGTAATAATGAATGAACTTCCATTGACACACATCATTACCACCAGAAGCCTGCAGCTTACATTAAGGCCCACTCTTGGTGGTGAGGGTTCTATGGGTTTAGACAAATGGATATTGACATGTATCCACCAACATGGCATCACACGGGACAGTTTCACTGCCCCCCAAATTCTCTGTGCTTCACCAGTTCACCACTTCTTCCTTACTCCTGGGTAAACACTGACCTCATCATCTATAGTTTTGCCTTTACCAGGATGTCATATCATCGAAATTAGGCAACACAAATGAAGCCTTCTGAGATTGGGTTCTGTCTATTACTAATATGTTTATAATTTCCTCTGTGTCTTGAGGCTCATATCTTTTTAGGGCTGAGTAGCATTCCATTGTCTACATCAACCACAGTTTACTTATCAAGTTACCCACTTAAGGAAATTTTGGTTACTTCCAAGTTTTGACTATTATAAATTAACCTGCTAAATAAATATCCATATGCAGCCTCCTTTGTCCATTTAAAAATTGGATTGTTTGTATTTTTATCATTGCATTGTGGTGACTTTTAGTATGTTCTAAATATTAGTCCCTCATGAGATACCTGATTCCCACACCCTTTCTAACATTATTTTTCACTTTCTTAATGATAACCTTTGAATCACATTTTCTTATTTTGATATTTAATGCATTATTTTTGTTGTTGTTGCTACTTATGTTTTTGATGTCTTATTAAATAAATCCACCTAATCCAAGCTCGTGAAGATTTATACTTATATGTTCTTCTAAGAGTTTTCTTACATTTAGAACCTTTAGCTCTTACATTTAGACCATTTTTCTTCACAGTACTGGGGATTGAAGCTAGGGATTTATGTTTGTTGGTAAATAGCTATAATATTTATTAATTTTAAATCAATTTTTCTATATGGTGTGGTATTTTTATCTTTTTAGACATAGACTAAATTTAGAGCTGAATGTATGATATCAGCAATTTACTTTAAAATATATCAGAAAAATACATCAGAAAAACAGGTGAACAAATATGGCTGATTTTTTTTCAGTGCAAAATCTTTACATGTTAAGTATATGAGTATTCACTGGACTCTCCTCTCTGTTTCTGAATTTCTCTTTAAGTAATAGAAAGTAAAAATTAAAGATAAAAATCAGAAAAAACACTCAATATGAGAAAAATATCATATTACTTCTTAAAGTAAATTGTTTATAAGCTCTAGTTGGTTTATAAATCATTCACCACATCCTAGGTAAAAACACACAAGGGAATGGATGCATTGGATGTCTTGATGTGGCTCTTAGAAACCAGTATTTCAGAGCTTCTTGCTGTAATAGATCAATTACTAGCCATATGTAGCTGCTGATTGCTTCAAACATGGTGAGTTCAAACTGCAGTGTACTCTAGATGTGAAGTCTACATCAGATTTTGAAGAGGTAGTATCAAAAATGCAAAATATTTCATTATTTTTATGTCAATTACATGTTGGAGTGACAATATTTTGGATTAAATAATTTGTATTATTAAAATTATCCCCAGTTGTTTCCTTTATACTTGTTTTCTTAAAAATTCAAGTCTTTATTGGTACATTATGAATACACATCATCATCACATTCAACAGTGAGAGTTTGTACCAGAATATGATACGACTTGATTTTCATTCTTCCCCTTCTCCCACCCACCCTGCAACCCCTCATCCCCTATATACATAAGCTTTGTTTCCTTTTTTTTATTACTATCACATTCTTTTTCCCATCATTATTTACCCATTTTAAAGTAATGTGAATTACAAACATGATTTGTATTATATGTCTCATGGATACTACTCTTCTAGAAAGGAAAAGACTGGGCAGGCACACCTGCATTCTCATTCTTCTACTGTCTTTCAAATGCAATGGAACTTTGGGCCATTTCTTCCATTTCTCAGCCTCAAGATATTTAGGCATAAATTTCCTCAGAAAACATTCAAAGACCTCATTTGATGAAAATAATTTGGCTAAATTAAATGGGAACGCAAAATGTAAAGCTATCTACAAATTCAAATTATGGGTTCCCTATTTCATACCTACCCATGAGTCGATGAAAATAGAAGTCAGAGATGGAAATTATACCTTTAGTTTTATTTTTCCCACCAATATTTTATCTTAAATAATGAACATCTTCTAATATGATCAAGATCTGAGATCATATATACACAGAATATATATATATATATGATCTCTTTATATATATATATATATGATCTCTTTATATATATGTATGTTCTCATATATATGTATATATATGTATCTGTTTAATATTTATGTTTCCTTTCTTCTCAGAGTCTTTCAGCATGTATTTTATTTTCCTGAAGGCTCTTCTAATTTTTCACTAGTTAACTAATGAAGTAAGTGTGCTATGGCAAACCTTGGTGGACCTAGTATTCTTCCTTTTCTGTGACTCTATGCCAAGGTGACTCTGATCTCGGCTGTGCTACTTGCCTTGATCAATGAGATACTAGCAAGCAAGCAGAGGGTTCACATGCACTTGCTCTTGAGGCTTATCTTTTTGGAAGACTCCTTCTTGGAACCTTGCAATTGTTCTGGGAGAAGCCTGAGTACCACTAGAGACAGTCCATGTGGCGAAGAAAAGACCGGAGGATTTGTTTAGGCAAGTGATTCCCAATATGGGGTGATTTTGTCCTCTGGGGTTACCTGACAATATCCAGAGACACATTTGACTGTCACAATTGGTAGAAGAGGGCTACTAGCCCCCAGTGGACAGAGAGGTTAAGGATGCTGCTAAATATCCTATGATTCACAGGACAGACCCACAGTAAAATAATCACCCTCCACAAATGTCCCCTGTGCTGCGTTTATGAAAGCAACTGTCCATCAAGGTTTCCCCACAACGTGGCTCCCATGGACCAGAGGAAAGTGGACTTGGGAAAGAATTGTTGGAATAAAGCCTTGTATAGCTGCTCTGATAACTCTGCACATTTCCCAGTGATGGTTTGCTATACAGTCTGTTACTCATGATGTTTGATGACTTCCATTAATATTGAAATGGAACATTTCCCCTTTGGCATAGTAACTCATCAAACTGTCGAATGAACAGTCATTTTCTTACTTATCCCAACTCACATAGTGTTTCTGCCTATCAAAGTCACAGTGTGTCCACTCAATCCTAGCTTCTACATCCTCATCCATTAACTGGCCCAGAAACCAAGACCTTTAACTTGCAATATTTTATAATCCAGCCTTGTTATCAAAAAACCATAGCCTCCCTACTCTAACAGAAACTACTCTGTTCTTTGAGAAGAGCATGTATATGTTTAGAGGAACCCCATTATTAACCAATTTTATCTGTGAAAGAAATTTAAAGGACATAAAAATTGCAGAAATACTGCTGGCAGTAACTTTTATTAGGAGAATGTAAATATAATTACATTAGCAGATTCACTCAATAAAAATTTTAGACATATGGTTGAGCATGAGTATGAATCTCACTGCTATGGTAATTTACTATGTAAATTTAATTTAATTTTTTATGAAATATAGTCATGTGCCACTTAACGTCTGGGTATGTTCTGAGAAATACATCATTAGGTGATTTCATCCTTGTGTGAACATCATAGAGAGTGCTTAAATGAACTAAGCCATCTACACACTCACTAAGCAATATAATCTTGTGGGACCTCCTTTGTACATGTGCTTTGGCATTGACTGAAACTTTGTTATATGGCACAATGAATAATAAACTATTGCAGATGTTAGGTTGGGCTTTTTGGTGCAGTAGGCCATATATACCTTCCTAAAAAGAGAAAGGGACAATAATGCTACTAGAAATGGTTCTTTGCCAACTTTTTCTTTGGTAATGCTGCAGTTTGAACCCTAGAGCCTTGTACATATCAGACAAGTGTGCTGACATTGGGCTATATCCCAGACCAAGTTATTCTTTCGTGGAGTGGGGGTTCTGAGACTGACTAGGGGCCTTGCACATGCTGGTCAAGCTTTTAGAAACTTTTTTGATAAGCAGACAGCTACAAAATTGAAAAGAAACACTTGATGCACAAAACAATCTAATTTATAAAGTACAAAGACTCAGATGAAAAACCCTAGTGATATGAATAATCCCACTAGTCTCCCAAATCCCAGCAGTAAGAAGTCAGGTAAACTAAGCTACAATTCCGCCGCAAATAGTCTTTGCTTTGGGCAGCAAACCAACTCTTATCAAGTATTAGTAAAACCCAGCCATTCTCTCAGGGTCTTAGTTTATCTTCAGTGAGTTAAAACTGTGGCCGGCATCTCCAGTGCCCAGTCTTCTGTGGACCTGAGTCACATTCCTTCCCCTGCACTTGGTCTGTTCCCAGAGGTTGGCTCTGGTACTGCACTAGCTTCTTTTCTTTTTCAGATTAATTTTGGAGCTTTTGTTTATTGCTATATTTTGAGAAACGTGTACCAAAAAAAAAAAAAAAAAAGAGTAATTCAATCTAAAGTAGTAAGTATATTATCTACTGGGAATTGCAATATTTTTTATTCAAATCTTTATAGTACATTCTGGATACACACCATCATCCCTTTCAACATCGAGAGTTTGCACCAGAATATGACATGCATTAGCTTCTTGAGGAAAGCTTTGCCTTCTGTCAAAAAGGAGGAAAAGCAGGGAGGGGCCCCAGACACCTGGAGGGACTGAGGCTGGGGTGATCTGTGATCCTGGGAATCTTGAGAGTCTAAGGGGTAGGAGATCGTGCAGCTGACCTCAGGACCATTCCATCTACGTACAGAAGAAGGATCTGGGGACTTGGCTTGACCCAAGGTGCCACACAAGGTAATTCTGCCCCCCCACACACACCGTGGTCAGGGCCAAGATGGCTGGTGTAGCTGGATTTCTCAAGGGAGTGCTGAGAGTCTGTAATTCAAGAATCAGCACATGTAACTACTGAGAACTGAACAGTAAATAATTTAGGCTTTGTAAACTAAGAAACAAAAGGAAAGAGACAATACAGGTACTTAGATAATAAAAAGAAAAGGAACAACTTGTCAGTTTGTATTAACACCCAGGCCGTAACAAAATTAGAATACATTTTTGGTAGTACAGAGCTACTAATGACAGAAGAGGAGTTTGGGAGAGAGGGGATCATTTCTCCTAACTGGGATTCCAAGGTGGTGCGTACGGTGCCTTCACATGGAGTGCAAACGTGCCAAGCTCTCTGTTCCACACTCAGGCGATTCTATGGACCTGGCCTGTGGGCCCCAGTCTGCAGATCTTGCTGCAGTTGAAAATCTGTCCTTTACACTGAGTTGCTAGGTTAGAGGGTCACTCTTGCCAGCGGGGAGCCCACCTCCCTCCTGGGCCCCTCGCACATTCTCTCACTGAGCTCCAGTCATCTGGTTCCCTGCTCTTT
>PVIR01001219.1:31888-90211 GCA_004026965.1 Petromus typicus | reverse complement strand
TGAGAGCCACCATGCCCAACATCGTGCTGTTCAGCGGCAGCTCGCACCAGGACCTGTCCCAGCGTGTGGCCGACCGCCTCGGCCTGGAGCTGGGCAAGGTGGTCACCAAGAAGTTTAGCAACCAGGAGACCAGGTGGGGGCTTCGCCGGGGCAGACGCAGGGCGCGCTGCGGGGCCGGGCTAGGGACCGACGCGTGCCCGGGCCACCTCCGCGGCAGCCGCGATCTCCCTTCCGGGGCGGGACGGCGGCAACGCGGCCGCGGAACCATAGCGGCTGCGCCCGGGAAGAAACTGGAGAGGGGCACCCGCCGGCCTCCCGGGTGGGGGAGGCAGGAGCTGTCCCTCCAGTGGACCGCGGCGACCTGTCCACCCTAAGGCTCTCCCCACCCCGTCGCGGCTCCCGGCCTGTCGTCCACAGTCCGGAAGGGCGACATCGGGGCGGTCACAGGCCGTCGGAGAGTGAGTGGCCACGGCCGGCGGGAGCACATCCATGCCACGCACGGTGCAGGGACGCCACGCACGGCGCTTGTCCGGGTCCGCGTCCGCGTCCCTGCAGGGGCGAGCCCCAGACCTGTGCGTGGCCCTAAAGGTTCCTCACATGTCAGATACTCTGGATGTGCCTTGACTTACTTGGGGGCTTTTGAAAGGTTGCTTTTCAGGGCCCTGACCTTAGTGATTCTGATCCAGCAGCGGGCTTGGGATGAGCCTGGGTGCTCAGCACCGCGTTTTCACAGGGGGGATTTAGTGCCTGAGAACTCCTGGAAGCACGTGCTAGCTCCCCAGGCTTCCTCTAATTTGCTGCTTCCAAGTTGATGGAGATTCAGTTTCTTGGTGGTTCTAGTGCTGCACTGTGTACAGCAGCAAGGTCTGAGTTTGCTGTGAACGCCTCTCCTTTCTCAGGTGCACCAGAAGAGATCACTTGCGCTCAGGGCAAGGAGGAGGCGGACCAGACCTGCTCAGCAAGTGGGCGGGGCGGGAGGGGGGTCCTTCTCCTTTGGCTTCAGTCCACCGAGCTCCTTATCTAATTCCAAGATGGTCTATTTTCTGTCCTTCTCCTCAAATGTCTAGTGCAGTTAACTGTACACAATAACAGGTAACTTTTATACCATTGGCAAAGTTCCAGTTCAACCAACAGTTGAAAGAAATGGTACTGAACAGTTGGAGATAGTCATATGCAGAGAGAGAGAGGGAGGGAGGGAGAGAGAGAGGGAGGGAGGGAGAGAGAGGGAGAGAGAGGGAGGGAACGAGGACGCCTCTATCTGTATTTCCGACTCTTTCCAAAACATAAAGACATGGATCTAAGATGGAAATGTAAAATCCAAAAGTAATAGTTCTTAGAAGAAAGCATAGGAGGAAATCTTGTTAACTCAGGATGAAGCAGAAATTTCTCAGTAAGGAATTATAAGAATACTGATGGCAAAGATGCTTTTTCTTGAGCAGTCTGCTTTTGGGGAGAATTGATTCAGTTCACGTGATTTCTTCCAGGTACACAGTGACTCCTACAGTCCAGGGAGTAAAAGTTGTGCGTGAGCAACAGGTAGAATTATTACTTGGAGCACTTGGCTAAATAATTCCACTTTGCAGGTTGGTGCCAAGTCCAGGAGGGTGACCGGGGGCTCTGGAGAAAGACAGAGCAGGTCTGGAGGTTCCAGGACTTTGCTAATCCTGCTTGAGTTTCAGTAGCTCTAAGAACAATAGTTTTTGCTTAGAAGGCATTTCCACATAAGTAAAGGAGAAATTTCTGCATGAAGCGAGTTTCAGAAGCAGTTTTTGTCATTGCGTGTCATCTGGGTGCAGCACAGTCCTTGGCAAAGACATGGCTAATCTAAGTCAGTTAATTGTTATCATTGTTGGATTTTTGCAAAAATCACTGTACGGACTGTGAGGCGAAACTCATTCAGACATCTGGACATCCTGACTGTTATCATTTAGACGTTTAAATGTAAAGTAGTTTACTTTTATTTACTTTTGAGTATCTTATATGTACCACTTAATAATAGAAATCATGAAGTCTCCAGAAGCCCTCAGCATGAAGTCTGAGAGTTGCTAATATAGCGCCATTTTATGCTTTTGACATGTAGACTGTAAGAGGCTAACGTGATGACGTCTTCCCATGAAATGTACAGGTGCAGAGGTTAACTTTGGCAAAGTCCTTTCTGTACCAGGCACTGTGCTTATAATCTGGTTTTTACCCTGTGGTCCTAGGGATGGGAAATGACAGAGCCAAAAGAAAGGGAAAGTTGATTCAGTTCCTGGAAAAGGCCCCTTCCTGAATGCCTCGCTAAGCCAGGACCAGAAATCTGGTTTGCTCTTGGTCATCAGTGCTCCCGTTGTGTTTGTGAATACCGACATAGAGCCTCCTGATTTTTATCTTCTTGTCTCTAAATTACTCCAAATCTGCAGGAGGAAGTCTGCTGCAGCTTCACAGAAATCACTGGATGACTCCCTGGGATGCATTCATGGTGGTGTCGAGAGTTCTCTCATAACACTGTACCCTGGTCAGTTCACCGGCTGGTGGTGTCCTTACCTGTGCTGTGGGATCTGAGGTTCTAGTGACCTACTGCCGTACACAAAATCACCCCACAGCTTAGCAGTTTAAAACAAGAATTGTTCATTTGGTTTGCACATCTTCAGTTTGGGCAGGGCTCAGCCAGGAAGATGTGTCTCATGGCAGCTGAGATGGCTGCCGAGGCCAGAGGATCCATTTTGCTGGTGGCATTTTTATGTGGCTGGTAGGTGGGTCCTAGTTTTTGCCTGGAAGCTCCTGTAGAAACCTAAGTTCATCTCCGTGCAGATCTCATCACAGTGCTGTTTGGCCTCCTTTCTGGCATGGAGGCTGCCTTCCAAGACGGAGTGCTTGGAAAGGCAGAAAGGGGCAGCTGCCAGCCTACAAGGACTGGACTTGGCGGCTGATATATCACCACTTCGGTCACATGCTATTGTTCAAGCACAGAGCCCATCCAGATTCAAGGGCAGGCCACAGAGACCTTGCTTCCTGATGGAGAAAATGTTAAAGTATCTGTGGCCATCTTTTAATTACCAAGCCCACTCACGGTTGAGTCAGCCCCATGCACTTCGGAGGTCCGAAAAGATCCCCCGCCTAAACAGCAAATGGATGCTGTCTTCTGTCCACAATCTGTTAAAGCCCTGGGCTGCAGATCAGGAGGGTCGTCTTTCTGAGTAGGAGCATAAATGTGTACAACACTTGTGGCCACTGTATCCTCTGGCCTTCCCTGGACTGCTGGTCACACTGTGCTTCTTAAGTGAGGAAATACAGAATCAGATCTTATGGGTTAAATAGTCATAAGACTTGGAGTCGGGAAGCTTCCCATAAAAGGCCAGACCATAAATATTTCACACAGAGCTGGCTACTTGCAGTCTCTGTTATTCCCATGGCTTCCAGATATCTAAGTTAGAAGTCCCTCCTGGGTCAGGAGGCTACGCTCCCTTGGAAGTTCTAGGGGAGAATCCATCCCCTTGGCTCTCCAACTTTTAGCGGCAGCCCACATTCCTCAGCCCTTGACCCTTCCTCCGGCTTCCAAGCCAGCAACTAAGCATCTCCCTGACCCTGCTTCAGTCATTGCATCTCTTTTTCTGCCCTCTTCTGTCTCCTTTTTCCATTTTAAGGGGCTTGTGATTGCATTAGGCCAATTGAAATAACTCAGTATAATCTCTCTATTCTAAAGGCAGCTGATCAGCATCCTTAACTCCATCTGTCCTTATATATCCCCTTTGCCATGTAATCTAACATATTCAAAGGACTTGGGTGTAGTTGTCTTTGCAGGACATTATTCTGCCTACTGTATTATCTTAGCTTATGACTAAAAGAACTAAAAAGAGATATACGCTATATTTTGTCAACCCTTGAGCAATATAATACTTGATTTCCAAATTGAGTTTGTTCTATGATTATAATATTCACAGTGAAGTTATGTTCATTACTTAGAACTCAGAATTAGGGGAGCTACACATGGGACTTTTCCTGTCACTTTCAGCCTGAAGTTGATGCTGTACCATTAATACCCACTCTTGAGAACATGAAAGAGCCTGATTAAAAGCTGGGTGTGGTAATGCACAGTTGTTATCCCAGCTAATAAGGGGGTTGAGGCTGGAAGATCATGAGTTCTAGGCTAGCCTTAGCAACTTAGCAACTTAGTGAGACTGTCACAGACAAAGGAGGAAGGAAGGAAGGAAGGAAGGAATGTAGGTAGGGGAGGGAGAGAGGGAGGGAGGGAAGAAGGAAAGACGACAGAAAGAGAGAGAAAGAGAAGAAGGAAGAGACTAAATGTTATCTTTTTCACATGTCAATTTAAAATTCATATTTGTCTTCTTGTTATTTTTCCTGAAGTTAGATGTTAGCTTTTTGTTGGTTTACATAGCCTACTACATCGTATCTCGAATGTTGATTTACTGTGAAATTTTCATTAGTTATAATTTGCTCCTTTAATAGAATAATAACTTCTGATAGCAGAAGGTCATCATGGGCTTCATTTACAGGTACATCATAGCTCATTTTTGGATGAATTTGCTTACAGCTAGTTCTTCTACAATGTACAATGTGATTCCCCAAAATTACTATATTGTACAGTATTATAATTAACAGTCACAAGACTTATGAGAAAAGTGGAATTAGGACATAACATTTAAAACTTCCTCAAGGGGCCAGGGATTTAGCTCAGTGGTTCTGGCATCTGCCTTGGAAACACAAGGTCCTGGGTTCAATCCCCAATAACCGCATACATCAATATTGGGCATAGAGACTCACGCCCACCAGCAATCAGAACCACATACCACAGGCGTGGTGGCTCACCCCTGTAATCCCAGTACTCAAGAGGCAGAAGCAGGAGAAATGCTGTGAGTTCGAGGCTTGCCTGGGCTACATAATGAGCTCAGGACCAGCCTGAACTACAAAGTGATACCCTGTCTCAAATAAACTAAAAAAAAAAAATCTAAAGAGAAAAAACTTCCTCTATATTATCTATAAAAATACATGAGGATGTAGTATAAACAGTAAAAATCTTTTACATGTTTCATATATTCTGCAAAGTACAGAAATACTGCCATAAGCATGGCTTTTTCTGACAAAAAATAATTTCCCTTTGCTGATGGAAGTGGGACTCCAAAGAGTTGCAGCTTGGGAGTTATTACGAGATAGCAGAAGGGAGGTATGTGAAGTGATGAGGCTCGCCAGGACAGCAGATGTGCCTGAGTGCATCTCATTGTCCTTGTGTGATGTATGCATGTATTTTTCCAAGTGGCTCCATTTAGCTGAACACAGACCAGTTTTCTGCATTCTGTCCCAAGATAAGAGTTTGTGCGTAAACAAAAGCAAACATTATGCTCAAAGTGTTGCAAATCTATCAGCCATCAGAAGAAACTGCCTTGACCGAAGTGTCTCAGCAGAGCTGATCACAGTCCTGATTCTTCCACGGTGCTCTGGGGAGGACTTTCCCTGACGACACAATTTAATTTTGCTTTTCTTTGCAAGAAAGGCACACAGCAGCAGCGAGTGGTTTCTCTCTCCCTGTGTACCTCTCTCTCCCTCCCTTCTTTCTCTGAATATCACTGAATTCATTACTTGGAATTCTAGAAATTTTCAGATATGCAACTTTTTAAAATTTAGCTCCTACTTACTCTTTGTCAATAAGTGACAAGGCGATGCCAAACACCACAAGGAAGTCCACCAGAAAAGAGGGTTCAGGAGATGCGAGTGAGGCAGAGGGACTCCCCAGCCAGCAGCTGGGCACAGGGAGGAAGCTGACACCAGGTCATCCAGCTCAAGAGACACATCTGCAGGGCGAAGAAATGGGGCTGGGCCTTAAAGCCTCTGACACTCAGATTGAAATTGTCAGTGAGGCATTTGGGGTGGAATCCGAATTTAGTATGCAGAAAACTTACCAGAGGAAAACATAAGGTGATTACCTGGAAGGAAACAAAAATGTGCATCAAAGGAAAATATGAACATCAATTTAAGTCTCCTATGTGGCTCAGCTCCGAACCACATTTGCACAGTTACAAAGTAGCAGACAGAGGTAGGCATGGCGGGTGCACCTGCAGTCCCAGGACTGTGGGAGGCGGGAGCAGGAGGATAGAATCTAGGTTTAAGTTCAGGGAGGGAGGAGGGAGACCCTGCCTCAAAAGAAAAAGGAAAAGGGCTGAGGATGTAGCTGAATGTTTGGACAACGGCAAGATGACAAAGTTGTGCCCATGTGGTAGGAAGAGAGGAAGTAGAATCAAATCCCCACTTTCCACAGTGAGAGATCAAGCCAGGATCCTCAGATTCAAGGTCAAGATTAGGAAGACTCCTATTAGCTAGAGACTTGAAGGTAAATATCTGCAAACCAGACAAGGGTTCCATTTGATTTATTATAAGCCTCACAAAGTAATTTGAATTTTTAAAGCAATGTTCATGTAAAACTTTAATATAAATAAATCTCTAAAACAAAGTGCTTTGTGAAAGAGAGTTAACATAGTAGGCCTGAAACTCAGAGAAGCTAGCTTGCAAAGTTGGCCTTTAGTTGGTATCTGGGAGCTCACACTTCGCAAGGGTCCCACCACCCTTTGATGACAGTGGTTTGCAGTGCTTAAAGGGGTACCAACTGGGGAGCAGTGTGATTATACACAGGCCGTTGAGCCTGACCTTTTGGCAAGTGCTACGTGTCTAGGTGATAGCCTGATCTCTAAGCAGTTTCCCTGCTAGCATAATTTTGCTGGTCATAGCACAGCTTGCTGCTGAACGCATTACACTGGACTTCTGAATCTCGTACTGGTTTCCCTGAGCTTCACCTTACACACTCTCCCTTTGCTGATTTTCCCTGTATCCCTTCCCTACAATAAACCTTAGCCATGCACAGAATGCAACTTTGTGCTGTCTTGTGATTCAACGCTGTGAATCCTGAACCTGGAAGTGATTTGGAGACCCCTCCAAGAAGCAGACATACTTTTATGCCAATTAGTTGCATTTGCCTTTTCCCAGTGTGGAGATTGGTGAAAGTGTCCGAGGGGAAGATGTCTATATCATCCAGAGTGGCTGTGGAGAAATCAATGACAACCTGATGGAACTGCTCATCATGATCAACGCGTGCAAGATCGCCTCCTCCTCCAGGGTGACTGCAGTGATCCCGTGCTTCCCATACGCACGCCAGGATAAAAAGGACAAGGTAAGAGAGGGAGGCATGTCCTGCACCAAGTCACCGCCATTTCTGCACATACCACAGTAGAATATCTAGCAGTTGGTGGCTTTCTCTTTCAGTGCTCACATGAGCACGGCTCTTTACCTTGTCTTTTTCAGATTCATCTTTGAGCCCAACACATTAATATTTATAGCTCTCAAAACAAGTAAAGCATATTTTGCAGGTAATAAATTACCATTATTGACTATCTGTGATGGAAATATGTGTCTGGTGGTGGATGGAACTAAGTACACTAAACCCCCTCTGTGAGTACACAGTCAAACTGGAAAGTAGCCTGTTCCGTTCACTCATTGAAGCAATGTCAGGGTCCTGATTGTGAAATTGCTAGAATTTTGCAGGGCATCTCTGTGACACCAGAGGACACTGTTATTCATGTTGTTAGGAACTACAACTGCTTGGGGAATCTGCAGGTCTCCCCAAAGTTTCAAAAGAAATGCTATTTCCTGTCTTTAGTCTTTTAAGGAGAAGAGTTTTAATGTCGTTGTTCTTTTAGCAACATTAGCATTGCAGGAGCCTTTATAAGTCTATACAAGTTGAGGAAAGTATAATTGTTCTTAGCCTTCAAGGTATATCAGAGAAGTTGAACTCTGAGGAGACCTTTGAAGCAGATTTAATTAGTTTGCTGGAGTTGGCAAAGCAAATTCCCATAAACGGGAGATCTTAAAAGAGCAGGAATTTAATCTCACACAGGTCCAGAGGCCAGAAGTCTGAAATCCAGGTGTGGGCCACGCAGTACTATCTGGAAGCTGTGGGGGATGGATGTTCCCTCAACTTTTTCAGCTGCTGGTGGCTCTTTGGTTGCTTGGCTTGTGGCAACCTCACTCCAATCTCCGCCTCTGTCTTCAAGCAGCCTCTTCCTGTGTCATTGCTGCTGAGTGTCCTCTTCTGTCTCTTACAAGGATACTGTCATCACATTTTAGTTTTAGCCTAATCTTTTATATTTTTGTTTTTTGAGGTGAGAACTTAGGAAAGAGTCCAGGCTGGCCTGTACTCATGCTTCAGTCTCCTGGTTGCTAGGTATGTAGGCATGTACCAGCATTCCTAGATACGACAGTTTCATCTTGATCTCCACCTTGGTTATATCTGCAAAGACACTGTTTGCAAAATGAGGCCACATTGTAAGCTGTGGGTAGGAGTGACTTTCAGGGCTGTCACTTAACCCACTACAGTGATCAACTCTAAAGCCATAACTTCATTTCTAAACCACACAACTTTCTGAAAATAGTATAAATTTGAATTCATAGACCAAAGTCTCCCTGAATTTTAATCTCAGCCTCTTCAGATGTGGCTTCAAATACCTTCTTTTGATTGTTTTTAACAACTGAAACATGTAAGAACCAGTGTTAGCTCCCAGGCAGTGCCAGAACAAGTGGCTGGCTGGATGTGACGGATGAGTCAGTTGGCTGACTCCTGCATAAGGGTACAGGTGAGCTCTGTGGTCAGTTTTGTGTTGCTGTCATAATCTCCGAGGCTTGGTAACTTCTAAAGTAAAGAGGTCTGTATGGCTCACTGTGCTGGTGGCTGCAGGGTCCAGAGAGTGTAGCAATAGCACGCTGGCAAGTGTATAGAAGCAGAAAAGGAACTAGCCACATATAGAAGGGCCACATGTGAGGAAGGAGCAAAAGTGCTGTGGGCCGGGCTCGTTTTTTGCGCAACAGTCCCCCCTCCCACAGGGACTGAGCCACTTGGAGATCAGCATGACCTCCCTGCCATCCATCCACTGGGCCCACTCCTGAAGTCTCCACCATGCCAATGTCACCACACTGAGATCAAGCTTCCAGCTCATGGGCCTCGGGGTGTGTGTGAGTGTATGTGACTTTGTGACTTAAACTTGAGCTCATGGGCAGCCCAAACTTTCAGTTACTTATGTTGCTGTGAAACCATGTCACCTGCTTGGTATTTATACAGCTTCTTGTATTTTTAAACTAGATTCTAAAGCTTTCTGAGTTACTTTTAGCTGCTGACTGCCACTGTTCAAACTGTGTCCCATGAGTGCTTCCTCCCATCTGGCTCTTTCCACAGGATTGCTCAGTGACCTCATCCTTGTGCTGTAAGAAAGGAGCTCAATTTCTGCCACCTTCTCTTCTGCATGGCGAGAGGCTCGGTAAATTCCCACACCGTGATTAGGTTTTATTTAGTTCTTAAATTTTCAGTAGGTTTCGCATTTTGTATTTGGCCCTGAGCTATTCGATACACTGTATCTTCTGTAGTAAATCACTCCTTTGTCAGCCCCAGTCCCACTACTGGGTGATTTCTAACCCCCAGTTTCTTTGTTACAAACAGCAGATACAGATATTGAGGTGTCTGCATTTTTTGTTAGTGTAGATCTGATTTGCAATAACCTCTTTTTCCAAGGTTGTGTTTCAAATTTTGTTTCTTATTTTTATTCACAGTAAAGTCTTTGTAGTGCAGCAGCCAGCACAGTCTGTCTTCTGCCTCTTACATTTCAGGAACTTTGATGGTCCCTGGTCTCTGTCCCCAATTGCCAGCACTGTCCTCAAGCCACCGTGCTAACAAGAAGAGTCCCATGGGCTTCTGGAAACCCTGATGGGTTTCACTGCTCTGTGCAAGCACATTTTCTGACCAGCTGTTCACCAGTTTTCCACTTGTTACACATGTAGATTTGTTTTGCATTTTGGGCCACTTTGAACACACATTCTGTAACTTCCCTAAACTTACCTGAACGGAAGAGATAAGACCTTCATTCTCAGCTGGGATGTAATGGTGCATTCCTATAATTCCAGCACTCAGGAGGCTGAGACAAGAAGATCCCTGGGAGTCTGAGGCCAGCTTGGGCTACACAGACCCAAAGGTGGGGAAACAGTTAAGGAGCATTGTGTGTGTGGCCCTCAGGAACCCTCATGGCTTATTGGTGGGGAACACAGATAGAAAGAAGGGCTCATAGTACAATGGATTCACTTCCCAGCACTCCTATAACAAATGACCACAGACTAAGTAGCTTAAAATGGGGAGTCAAGGCAGGAGCCTCAAAGTTCAAACCATGACAATTTTGCAACTTAGTAAGACCCTAGCTCAAATACAGTTCAGTGCAAAGTCCCTGTGTTCAATCCCTGGTACTGAAAATAAGAAAAAAGTATTTTAATGACAGTGTAAGCTTTAAGACAGTATTTTCATCATGGCTTTTATCACCTAAGCCATGACACTGTAGAGCTTGAAAGTGGGCCTTATCACTAAGCAACTGTGCCAGGAAACAAGTGTCCACACAGACTGTCCCAGGCTGGTCTGAAGGACAGCCCTCTCTGTATAGGTGTGTAGCTCCAGATAGCCTCAAAGGTGGCCAGGGCATGGATGACTGACTTTCTGTAAAAAGAACCATGTATGAAACTGCAGATCACTGGATCTGTTAAAATGGCTCATATATTGTCTTGGTACCATTATTCTGGTATGTCAGTATAGGTGATTGACTTTTACTCTAGTAAAGAGATCATTATTCTTTCTTCAGGTTTGTTGATAGAATTCTTAGTTATCTGTCGTCTGTTGGACACTTTTACATTGTTTTAAGTTTCTGACAATTTCCCTATGTATTTCTCTTCTTTGTGCAAGAAGCTCAGCTTTCACCTAGAAAACTGTCAATGTGATTGCAACAGGGATTTAGGAAGCACTTGAGAGAAATGGTCTCACTCGATACGATGTATACGCCTGTCATCCCAGCACTCAGAGGCTGAGGTAGGAAGATAGTTGGGAGTTTGAGGTCAGCTAGAGCTACATAGTGAGTTCAAGGTCACTGTGAGCTACATAGTGAGACCCAGCCTTAAAAATCCAAAAAGAAGAGGAGAAAGAAATGGCTTGAACCTGCTGGCACATTTCGTTTCTTAATCACGTGCCACCATGTGTGAGTATGGACCAAGGATGAGGAGACCAGGCAAGATTTAGGGCAGAGAGTTTATACCCCCCCCTTTCGCTTCCTGTAGGCAGGAAGAGGACCACGTGGTGTTTGAGTGTCACAGAAAGCTGTGGACTACATTTGCATTCGCCACCGAAGGGGCTCGGGGCAGCTCTCTCAGGCTATCTCTTGTCCTTTTCCCATTCCATGACACTGTCCTGCCTGCAATGTCTCATGACACAGTGCCATTCTCTGCACGCACTCTACTCAGAAGTACCTGCAAAGAAACCTAGAAAAATCCAAACCCTTTTTACCCTCTTTAGGCCTATTCCGTATTTTTCCCCTGCACCTTGCTGTTCTTTTAGGTAAGCCCGGCAAATGTTATTCTGCGTTTTGTTCATATGCACAAGAACTCAAGGGTAGGTAGTGGCAGTGAAAGGATGGCTTCATACATGACAGCACATTAGCAGAGTGGCACTAGTAGTAACATGGAAGAGTGATGATGAGGTAATCTTAATTGTGAAAGTCACAGTACAAAGTGAATTGAGTTCAGGAGCATCAACAATGGAATGGAATGGACTCAGGTTTGAATTTCAACATTGTATTTACTCAGTTTGTCTTTTCTAAAGAAGTTAAACTCTGCAAATTTAGCTTCCTCATCTGCAAATTAAGGACAGCATGAGCCACTATTTATAGCTGCTAGTACCTAGTTTGAACTTCACAGTTGACCAACTTTCTCTGAAAAGGGCCATGTGTGAAACTGGAGATCATTGGTCCCATGACAACAGCCTAACTTCCACCATTTTAGGGTGAAAATAGCCATCACCAACATGGCAAACGAATGAGTGTGAATGTGTGTCAATAAAACTTTATTTGTGCCTCGTGAAATGTGAATTTTATGTCTTCTTCAACTGTCTCAAAACAACATTCTTCTTTTTATTGCTTTCCAAGCACTTGTAAATGTAAGAACCACTGAGATTTCAAGCTGGACATAATCAGGCTACAGGAGTCTTGACTGTGAGCTATAGTTTGCTGGCTTCTGCCATTGCCGACGTTCAGTAATTGCTTGTTCTCTCATCCAGTGGAAACAGTCAGTTGTGGGAAAGACAGGGAGTAATTAACTACTTGGGGGCAGAGGGACGGTGAAGGGTTTTCAGCTTTTTAATTTGCTTTCTATTTTCCAAATCATTTTGAAGGTCATGTTCTGGTTTAGATGATAAAATATTGTTTCCTTTTAGTTTTTAAAAGATGTGAATCTCTATAATCTTGTAGTTCTGCAAAAGCTTATCCAAGTTATATTTATGGGTGGGTGGTGTTTGATACATTGAATATGATCTGGAATATCTTGAGAGAGTCTTTGTTATTTGTCGCTGACTTGCAAAATTTTGACCTTTATGTATTTCTCATTAAAGAAGTCAAGAGTTTTGTTTTCGGCTACAGTGCTTTGAGTCTACCTTTGTTTAAATACTGTACTGATTTTCCTCTGTCTGGACTATAAGTTGACTTGTAAGTTACTCTTCTGCTAGGATTCATTTAGGAGTCCAGGCAAACTCTGAAACTTAGTACTAAAACCAAAATTTGTAAACAAAGTCTGAAGAAGGAAATCAAAAAGTCTGAATTCAGAAATTTCTTCTGTGGTTTAGATCCCAAAAGGAAGAAATGCATGATGCTATGAAAGAGGGGAGTGTTTCTTCAGGTGTCTCAATCCATTTATGTTACTGTTACAGAACATGTGAGTCTGGATAATTTGTGAAGAACAGAATTTTTTTTCTAGCAGTTCTGGAATCTGGAGGTCCCAGGCACTGATATATGGCATCCAGGGAGGAACACCGTATCCTCTCATGGGAGAAGTTGGGAGGACAGGCATGCAGAGGGAAGTCCACAACCTCTTTTCCAGAGCCTTCCCTCCATTAATCAGGGAAGAGCCTTCCCAGGCTTGTCACCTCTGCAATACCACACTTCTTAATCTAGTCACATTGCCAACTCCTGAATTTTGGAGGAAACATATTCAAACCTAACAGTCACAGAATTCTAGGAAGGACACAAAAATGATTAACATTGTGAATCATATTTTATTACAAAGATGTCATAGTGACCAGTTACTTCTTTCTATTATCCTGAGACTGTTTTAGATGAAAGAATGCTCATTATCAATGAGGCTATTGACTAAGCCTTGAGAATTTGATATTATACTGAATCTACTGTGAAACATGTACTAGAAAATTGTCATGTGCAGGACATGAGCTATGTGTGGCAAAGGATGGGAAGATGTCCAAAAACAACTGTTTGCCCTCAGGAATGATGATGTTTCCATCTTCAGCAGTCATCAGAACCAGGCCACAATGGTAGGGGCCAAATGTTTAAATGATGCTATGTCACTTTAGAAGGAGAGATTGTGTCTGGAGTCCTTGGAGTGCCTCATGATTGAGAGATCGGAGCCAGATCTGGAGGATTAAAGGCATTGGCCCACCAGTGATGGGTAGGATGGAACCATGTGCCATGTGGGTGTACAGACAAGGCAACTGTGCTCTCTGAAGGAAAGCAGGCAGACCTAGTCTACTCTGTAGGGCGTGGCCCGGGAGCATAGATGTGGGGTAAGCACAGTTCTCAGTGCACCACAGCCTTATTGACCAAAGGATTTATTTTGAAAGCTGAGAAAAATCAAATTTATTCTAAAGGCAACGTAAATACGTAGTATGGGAAAATTAAACAATGAAAACGTAAGTTAAGATATATACTTCATAAAGAAGATTGAAAAAGTCTTCTAAAACTATAAAAGGAAGATATTGAACCCACAGGCTCATTTTCTAGTAAAACTTGCTTTAACATGTTGGGCTGTTTTCTCTTTCTTTTATTCTCCTGCCCTCCTCTCTCCTCCCCTCCCTTCTTCTCCTCTCCTGTCTTCTCTCTTCTCTTCTTTTCTTTTCTTTTTTGAAACAAGTTCTTGCTTTGCAGTTCAGACTGACCCTGAACTCACTATGTAGCCCAGGCCAGCCTCAAACTCACAGCAATCCTCCTGCCTCTGTCTCTTGTATTCTGATTTTACAGGCGTGAGCCACCACAGTGGCATCGTGGTAGTATGTGGTTACCAGGGATAGAACTCAGGACCTTGCACTTGCAAGGCAGATGCTGGAACCACTGAGCTAAATAATTCCTGGCCTTCTCATTCTCTCTCTCTCTCTCTCTCTCTCTCTCTCTCCACACACACACACACACACACACACACACACACACACACACAGATTTTCATTATAAAATTTTAAAAGGAAATGCAGTGAAGGTTCAGAGAAAATGACAATAATACGTTAATATTTTAATATAATTCTTTGCTATGTGTGTTGTTACGTGAATATGCTGTGTGCGATATACTGTGAGTGTGTGTGTGTGTGTGTGTGTTTGTTAATGGGATCATTTATTTGTCATTATTTTGAATACCATCTTGCTTTAAGCTTAAATTTTCTTTTGGATACTTGTGCAGAAATAGTGTAGTTCATAGACAGTTGTCGAATTCTTCGCGGATGCTGTCTGTGTACTCTACTCATGTCAGTATTGTCTGCTGGATTTTTTTTTTTTTGATGCAGAATTGTATTATCCATAATTTTGTAACATGGGAACTAAAGCCATAAAAAAGTAAAGAAACATTAAGATGAACATAATATCAGTAAATAGCAGTACATCTCTTTCTCTAAATACTAAATTATCCATCACCACAAAATGTTCTTTCTTCCACTGGTTTTTGTTTCATTCGTAAGGAAGGAATCTCCCACAGCTGGACTGCACAACCTTGCTCTGCCTTGAAGGTGATCTCCTCAATGGGGAATCTAACAACCATGCTGCTTAAACTCTGAGTCCTTGCCATTATCTCTCTTTCCTATTCCTTTTATTTTACCTCTAGGTATTTATTCCAACCTGAATTATGCAAACTGTGACATTCTGTGTGCAGTAGTGTCTACATTTAACCATGTGCTTCTTTGATGTGTGTCCTCTATACCCAGTGTCAAGCACTTTGCTTCATGAGAGCATCCAGAAACAGTATTTGATGAACGAAATAAAATGGATTATCTGTGGTCACAGCATGTCATTTTCCTGATGATACTCTGCTGATACATCTATGACTTAGCTTTTTCTCACCTATCACCTACCAGGAAGACTAACAACATCCATCTCTTCCATGTCAAATCCACGTCTGTATTTTTAGAGTCGTGCTCCAATTTCTGCAAAACTTGTGGCCAACATGCTCTCGGTGGCTGGGGCTGATCACATCATCACCATGGATCTGCACGCCTCCCAGATACAGGTATCAACATTTTCTTTGTGCCAGTGGCTGGGTCCTAACCCTGGTAAATTACAATGGTACCTCAGTTCAGGAACTTAATTAATTCCATGATTCTGGGAAAGAAGGCCACAGTTGTGTTCAGCACCTGATGTGAAGTTCACAAATGGAAGCAAAATTTTGCCAAACTTTTCTGTTCACAAATTGAATTGTTCACAAATAGAAGAGTTCATGAATTAAGGTATTACTGCAAATTATTTCAGAAGGAGGTAACATTCCTTGTGTTTGAGTTGGTATATAGCTCCTCACTTGAGGTTCTTTGGAATAATAACTTAATGTTGTTAATATCCTGTTTCTATCCCTCCTTGCCTCTTCCCAGTTTTGGAGGAGTGGAAAGGCTTCTTGGAATTACACATGGTGAAATCCTATCTCAACTTCTGGAACACCATTGGAATGGCGGAGCTGCAATACTATTGTTAACCTCTTCATAACTTAGTCCCTTTACCTCTAAAATAGCTAAATTATACAGTTCCACTACTTTTTGATATATAATGAATGTAGAGCATTTGGTTTGAGACCTAAAAAATAACAGCCCTGACAGGTATAGTGGTGTATGTCTGTAATTTTAGCTGTGAGAATCTGAGGCATGAGGATCTCTGAGTTTGAAGCCAGAACAGGCTATGTAGGGAGTTCAAGGCCAGCCTGAACTACATAGTGAGACTCTGTCTGGAAAAACCTAAAAATAAATAAATAAATAAATAAACAAACAGACAAATAAATAAATAAATAGCTATCCCAGGCAATAGGATATGTTTTAAAGATGACTAACCTGAAATATCTGCCTTTTGATTTCGTTAAAGGTTTCTTTTGAATACAAAATAAAAATGCTATTTAGTGAAAGCAGTTATCTTTTCAAAGAAACAAACTCATGATGTGTATATGTAATGTACCAATAATGATTTCCATTAAAAAAAAGAAAAAAGAAATAAACTCTGCAGTGTAACACTCACTCATTCCCCTAGGGATTCTTTGATATCCCGGTGGATAACTTGTATGCTGAGCCTGCCGTTCTGCAGTGGATTCGGGAGAACATCAGTGAGTGGAGGAACTGCATCATTGTTTCACCTGACGCTGGAGGAGCCAAAAGGTACTGTGCGGCTGCTGGAGGAGATTTATCTCACTGTCAGTTTATTCCTGTCTGCGTTCCTCGATGCATTAGATAAAAAAGTAGGATGATGATGATGATGATGATGATGATGATGATGATGACGACGATGACGATGATGATTGTTATTACTATGACTATTATCAGCAGTGCTAAGGATGTAACCCAGGGCTTCATACGCGCTGGGCAAGTGCTCTTCCCTTGAGCTACATCCCCAACCCTGAGAAGCATGTTCAAATTACTTAACATTTTATTTTGCAGATGAGCAAGTCAGTTGACCACAGGCTTCACTGCCAGAATAAGAACCCATCACCTTTACATTTCATCATTTGTGAAAGTAAATACACACACACGCAATCTGTATATATTTGTTTTCAGCAAAAGATAGATTTTTTAGAGTTATTTTCTGATTTTGAAAGCAATGAACGAGCTTTTTGTTGTTTTTTACTTGGGGTTTTCTTTTACTTATTTACCACTTTGAGATGAGGTTTTGCTAAGTAGTTCAGGCCTGCCTTGAGCTTATATGTAGCCCAGAGTGGCCTCAAACTCACAGACATCTTCCTGAATCAGTTTCCTGAGTGCTGGAAATTATGAGCATGCACTGCCATGCGTGGCTAAATGTAATAAGCTTAATTGGAAAATGAGGTTTTTAATGAACAACACGGTTGAGCTAGGTTTTTCTATTCCAAACACTTGGAAATGATCACCAAAATGGAAAGAAATTTTAAAGAAGAAATTTCTACATATAGAACTCTAAGGAACAGGAATAGGTGAAGCCAAGAAATCCAGAAAAGGCTGAAAGCCCTGGCGGCCTCTGTGTGAGGTATCGGATCTAAGGAGAAACTGGTGGCTTTTAACCCCCCCCCCCCACACACACACACAAGAGCCTCCAGGAAGAAGGGAACTGCAGGCCAGCCATCTTCCAGACAGGTGAAAAACTAGTGACCCATGAGAAATGAGAACCCAAGGCAGGGCCATGGGCAGAACTACAGTGGAATAAGTGGGAGGTGGGAAGTGCCAGCATGGGGACTGGTGACTCCTCAGCCAGAGCCATTTGCAGAGAGAGGCTTCCACAGCCCAGCTGCTCAGTGGGCTCTCTCTGCTTCCGTAGCCCAAGTCAACTATTCAAGAGGGCGTGGTCTTCCAGCCTCAAGGTGTGCTGACTGTAGGACACATTGCGGTGCTAGAACAATTACTAGACCACCAAAGAGCAAGTTTCAAAGAAGACTAAGGAGAGAAGAGATGGAAGCCAGCCAGGCGTGGTGGTGAATGCCTGTTATCCCAGCACTCTGGGAGACTGAGGCAGAAAGATTACAATTTTGCAGTTTAATGAGTTGTCTCAAAGGAAAACATTGTTAAAAGGGGTTGAGGAATATAGCTCAGTGTGAAGGCCTTGGCTTCAATCTCTAGTATCGCAAAAGAGAGAGACAGATCTAGCGAGAGGGAAAGGGAGGGAGGGGGAGAGGCCATATACTGCTAAAAGGCCTGAGGTGATGTGCGCTTTGGCATGAGAAAGTGGTCCTGAGCAGCAAGCCCAATGCTTTGCAGAGGGAGTTAGGGAGCAGGTTGGGCACAGGGCGTTCAGAATCAAGGCTGAGAACAATAAAAGAAAGCTGATCTGATACATAGTGTTCACTGCAAGCTTGAACTGCTGACTCAGAAACCTTGGCAGCTGTGGCCTGGGAAGGGAAAAAAATGTAAAATCTGCAAAGAAACATGTGGCCTGGAGTTGTATTATCCAGGTAGGGGCCAGAGCAGGGAAGGGAGTGGCAGGAAAGACCTCTACCTACCAGCGCAGTTTGAAGGCAGAGGCCGGGTAGTGTGTGCTAACAATTCCCCAGGAGTCAGGGAATATGATGCTTTAGGCGATTGTTAAATGTAGGGCCTGAAGGTGCAGCTCAGCCCACAGAAGAGCTCTCACTTGCCTGGTGTGCAGGGAGCCCTGAGTCCCCCCCACCTCAGCACTGCAAAACAGAACAACTAAAACTAAACCTGCCCCTGGTTTGGAGCCTTCGTCCATCTGCAGCCCAGTTGGGGCTGTGCATTCACACTTAAAAGCTTAGGAGTGGCCCAGAGAGGGCGAATAAAGCTCTGCGGTGCAGGGAGAGCCCACTTTCCCAGAAGACATCCCCTTTCTGATCTCAGCTGCCCTCCAACGGCTGCTTAGGTTCCCAGCACAGAAGAGGAGGAAGAAGTAGGCCATACAGCTGGTGAAGGGCCTCTGCCAGCTACAGGAAGTGCCTGTGGACGGGAAGGGGATGCAAGTCTATAAAACAGCAGCAGTTAGCTTGCAAAAAGCCCCCACTGGAGCAGCGATGGGGTGGAAAGCAGCACCGGGTGATGGACCTTTTCCGGTGTGGGTGGGCGCAGGAATGCCCTTGGTCAGCACATCAAGGTTAATTCATGCCATGTCGTCAGCTGCTTAAGAATGTGCGCAGCTCTGCAGACTTGTTTCTACTGGAAATGCTTGCAGTTGACATGGAAACTTACTTCAGTCACGTGGTGGAATCTACAGTCAAACAGAACAAATCTGGCTTGAGGATTTGAAGAAGTAGACTAGTGGGTCCAGGAGTGTGTGATGTGCCTGGTTTATAATAATGGCTTTCCTGAGTTGCAATTCAAATACCTCCATGTCACCCACTTAAAGTGTATAGTTCACTGGTTTGGAGTACAGCCATAGACTTGTGAAACTGTCACCACTGTTCCAGAGCAGTGTTGCTGCACCAAGGAGTCCCTCATCCCACTAGCAGTTGCCCTATACACCCAATCCTTGGAACCAATCATCTCCCTTTTGTCACTACACAACTATGTTTGTGGAAATTTTCATATTAGTTCATCATACAGTGAGGGGCCTTTATGTCTGTCATATTTCTTTTTTTTTTTTTTTTTAACCAGGAGATGTAACTTTGGCCACTAGTAAGCCCAAATGGGTTCTGTAGATCCATATGGCCTTTTCTTTTACTCTCTCAACTCTGTTTTGATACATATGACCAAAAAAAAGTCTTGCATGTTCTTAGCAAAAATTGAAATAGTACAAAAAATGACTCACATCTTTGCTTCCTTAAGCACCACTGTTCTTTCCAGGGTCAGAATGAGGTTAGTCTGGCACATACTCCCCTATTTGTTACATACAAGTACTATTATGCTGTGCACATTTCTTTCTTGCACTGTAAAAAAAAGTTTGCTAAATTTTGGTGATAACCCCACAGATATATGGCACCTGTGCCTGAACGTTTTCTCCCTGAGCAACCCTCCCACATACGAAGAGACTCATTCCTAGGATCAGTGCTGCTGCCACTTGCAGGTACTGCAGTTTGCAGAGTCCCACAGCAACATTCTGCTTTGCCATTTTTCACAAATGAACAAGTGACACATATTCCTGGAAGTGGAATTGTCTAATTGAGGGCACAAGCCATTTTACATCGACAGCGCCAAAAGCTAATCCCTTGGAAAGAATAGACAAGGGCGACCCCTCCAGGTGTGGATGCCGTGGCTTTCACACACTTGCAACTCACTGAGATTATCAGACAGTTTTGTTTATCAGGCCAAGTGAGTGGCCTCGTGCATCTTCTTGTTAACTTTGGTTGCTGTGGGGAAAGACAAATGCTCCTTCTGGTACTGTGACTTTCCTGAGTGGCCTGCGCCCACATTTTCCCTGTTATTCTATTAGCCAAAAGCACTTCCTACGATTGCCAAGAATTCTGTGTCAATGAAGAATGACAGCTCTGTTTCTCATGTGTGCTGCAAGTATTTTCCCCAACTTTCTTATTTCTTCCCCTTTTTTATATTTTTATTCTCTGTGGAACTTTTCAAACCTTTTTAAGGCATATTTCTTTTCAAATATGGCTTCAGGATTTGTAAAGCACTCATCTTTAAATTTTTTCTTAAATAATTTGTATATAATTGAGCTTCATTTTTTTCTTTTAATGTTCCAATTTTTCTTCCATCTGCAATTTATTTTTGCATGAAGAATGAAATTAGAATTTGACTCTTCCTTCCTCCACCATTACTAGTTATCTGCTTCTTCCAAAACCTCTTTTGAAACCACCCACCTTTTCCCTATTGTTCTCAAGCACATCCTTGTTGTATCCTAAGTTCCCCTGCCTGTTTGCTAACTCTCACTTTTGTGTTTTTTTGAGACAGGGTCTCACTTGTAGGTCAGGCTGGCCCTGAACTCAGCCATGAACTGACAGCAATCCTCCTGCCTCTGCCTCCCGAGTACTGGGATTGCAGGCGTGAGCCACCACGCTCGACACTGTAGTATATGGTACTGATTGCTGCTGGGTGTGAGTCACCATCTCCATCCACCTCCCTCCTTCCATGTTTAGATCCCCTTTCCCATTTTCATTATTTTTGTTAAGTTCATGTATGTGACATGTAAGAATTACTTTCACTGTGGGCACTTAATACATGTACATGATGCTTCTTGAATCATTTTATTTTGCTTTCCCCTCCCTCCTTCCCCTATCCTTGATCACCTTGCTGTTTTCAGGAGATCCGTCCCTCAATTTGTATCTTTTTTTTTTTGGCTTTTTGAGACAGGGTCTCGCTTTTGTGGTTCAGGCTGGCCCTGAGCTCAGCCTCAAACTCACATCACAATCCTCCTGCCTCTGCCTCCCGAGTGCTGGGATTACAGACGTGAGCCACCACGCCCGGCACTGTGGTATGTGGTACTGGTTGCTGTTGGGCGTGGGGTCTCCACACCCAGTATTGTTATGTGGTTACCGGGGAATCGAACCCGGGCCCTTGCGCTTGCAAGACAGGTGCTGGAACCACTGAGCTAACTCCCCGGCCCCCCCCTCAATTTGTATCTTGTACTCTGGATTACTCAAAAGAAAGAAGCCATACTATATTTCAGCATGAGTGCCTGATTTATCTCACTTAACATTATGTTTTCATGGTGCATCCATTTTCCTACAAATGTCTAAAACTTTATCACTCTCTGTAGCCATGTAATGGTCCATTACGTACAGATACCACATTTTCTTTATCTGTTCTTCTTGATGGACATGTAGGCAGCTTTCAAGATTTAGCCGCTAAGAATTGTGCTGCTATACACATGGGTGTGTATGGATCCCTGTGATATGGTAGCTCTTTGGGGAAGATACTTTTAGTTTTTTGAAATCTCCATAATCTGTACAAGGGTTATATTAGTTTACTTGTATTTACAAAGGCCTTTGAGATTTGACTCATTGCAAGTAAAACTTCAGACTGCCACATGAGGTCAGTCTTGGGTAATCTTTGAAGCTTGACTGGGTTGCCCGCCAAGAAAAAGAAAACCTAAGAAACACCCACCACTGTTGAGATAGAAAATATAAACCTAAAAGTGGACTGAGAAGTGAGCAAAAGTAAATAATTCAGATTTAATGTTTTGGGGGTTATATAATCTTTGGACATGCTCTATACAAAATTTGAAAAGTGGGAAGAAAATTTATCTACTTCGTATCTCTACCAGTTCTACCACTAGAAATAATCTGGTGTCTACATGACAGTCTCCCCAGGAAGTCCTTCCACATGTACACATGGCCACAAAGGGAAGAGTAAATATGTGAACCCTGTGGGCTTCCTACAGAGATCTGTTCTTTTATCCTCTGCCTCCAACGTCACTCTTGGGTTCCTGATGTGGCTCCAACCACATCTAGATCAGATGTCTCATGACCGTCACTCCCCAAACCTGCACAGCTCGCCATTTTTCTGTCAGTCTCGTGCCTTCCCAGCTGTCCGTCTCAGGAAAGCAAAGATGGGAATAGCCTGGCAGAGAAGATAAAGGAGGTTGTTTCTGGAGTTTATGGGCTTGGGACTTCAGCCACAAATGGCAGTGCTGTCCAGAGCCACACTCGGGGATCCTTACTGCTCTCTACCAAAAAAAACAGATAGGCAAAAGCTGATGTCTATATGCATGTTTTGTGTAAGGTGCCCAGGTATTTTTTTGGTGGGAAAATTTGTCTCCATTTTGAGAAATGAGCTTTCCCTAACTAGAGTTTTAAGTGGCGAGTTTCTCATTACATTTGCATGTAAGCAGTGATATATATTTGAAGGGGATTATGGAGCAAAATATTTATCTGGCTTCAAACCACATGTTTTTCCTCAGTTTTTAAATGTCTAAGTAAGGAAACTATTAGTAGGTAGACAACTTTTGAAATAAAAGATGTCTGCTCAGGCCACTGTTGTTTTGGTTCCTGCCTGAAGGATGGTGTTTTAAAGGGAGGAGAAATAGTACTTTATCATGATAACACACCATTTTGCTTCCAGGGACATGTGAAAACCTAAAATTGGTCTCATGGATGATTCTTTTTGTTTCACTGGAAAGTTTGTTCCCTTTGCTCTTGTGCAATTACTAACATTTGGATTGCAGTTACTTAGTGCAGTATTTGTTTCTTTCCACAGATTAGGCATTATTATTGTGTTTTTAAAAATTGACATTTATGAAGAATTTTACACATACTGACCAATATCTTTGCTTGCTTTTCCTCCCCACATTTCAGTGTATTTACCATTTTGCTTTGGCAGAAGTTACAGTCTTGAACTGTGTCTTAGAAATGGAGTTTTCACTTGCTTTGTTGGCTATAGATTCCTGGAATGTGGCATTCACTCTGATCACTATTCCTTTCCAACTGACCTGGCCGGGTCCTTTGCCTTTTTTGAGGATTTCTTGATCCTCCGGAGTTTTATTACAATTCCTCAGAGAGCTTTTTGAATCCAGAAGATTGCTGTCTTCCATTACTTTCAAAAAGTTTTTAGTGATTATCTCTTTGAATTTTGTCTCTTCTTTTTTCTTTTTTTTTCTTTTGTCTGGAACTTCAGCTACTTGTAATACTTTGTCACTCTGCTATTCATGTCTCATAACTTTTGTCAGATTTTCCTTTCTTTTTTGTCTCTTGGGCTGAATTCTGAACAATTTCATGTCCATCTTCTACTTCATTCATTCTCTCTAGAGATATTTTCAACCTCTTGCCTGTTCTGTTTTTATTTTCAATAAATGTAAATATATTCTCTATTTTGTAAAAATCAAGAGTCCTTTCTCAACTCTTGATTAGGTATTCTCTATCATCCTTTTAATCTTATCCATACTTCAGTTTTATTTCTTTGAAACATAAGATAGTCATTTTATATTCCTTTTCATCTTAAATGCAGTCTCCTCTGCTCTTATGATTCAGTGATTATCGGTGCTTTTTTTCCTTGGATGTTCTGTAACTCCTCTGTGTATCCCTCATTTCTTCTCAGAATTTCATCAGCATAATCCTTTGGAGAAGACTTGCAATTTTTGTCACTGGCTACTTTGGAAAAATATCACAAATAGTCACTTTCAAGTCAACTACACACTTGATAGTTTCTATCATACGTGTAACAAGTAAGTGGACAAGCCCCCCCCTCAGGAGAGGGAGACGTAGTTGTTTGCTCTTTGGAAAGAACTAACCCTCTCCACTCAGTGTCAGGTCCTGACCACCTGGGCAGCATGATCACTATTCATCCCTCGTCACTCTGAAGGGAGAATCCCAGCATCGTTGGATTACACACGTACTTCCTTACAGATTCTGAATCTCACCTGGGCTTCATGCTCTCATCGCCTGCATCCTGGCTGGCAAAACAGAGGCTTAAGATTTCAAGGGCTCCTCACAACCCCCCAGAGTAAACCTCTGATACTTGCCGGCTTCTCACCATAAGCTGTTTCTTCATTTTCTGCCTCTGATGTTTTCTACTCCTTTTCCCTATCAATGCATCTTTAAGCTTGTCCCCTTGGGAGGGGTCATCTAGCACTGCAGTTGGTCCTTCTAAGGAGGATAACCGAGCTGACTAATCTGCCAGAGGGCCAACATGCACTGCTACACTGCCATCTAGAAAAAGAGAGCTGTCTCTCGGGAATCAAGGGGGTGTCCTTCAGCTTCATTTTTACATCTTTCTCTTGAGATAGCAAATGTCCTCACTGTTTCCAATGTAAAGAGCAATGAGGCTTGAAAGAGGTTGCTGCATTCCTTGGCAGTTGAAAGGAGAGTAGCTTGAAGCTGTTAAAATACTCGCCGAAGAACTTCTTTATGGACCTGTGTGTGTTCCAGCAACTACACTGTAAGTGTGTGTCCAAAGACTTGTGGAAAAGGATGCAGAATCCTGGTGCCAGTGTTCCTAGCCACACAATTCACTAGAGCCTAATAGCAGAAACCACCTAAGTGATCATCAGCAGATAGGTAAACCAAGTGTGTATGTCCAGAGAACAGAAGGTTACAGAAGCTGTGCTATATGATGTGACACAGATAAACATTGTTAACATTCCCCCAAGAAAGAGTCAGACAGAAAAAGCTACATGTAGTCCAGTTCCACTTGCAGGAAAAGTCCAGGCTAGAGAAATACACAGCAACAGAAAGATGCATACTTGTCATGATCTAGAGAGAGAGGAAATAGGGAGTGAGTGTGCAGTAGTTGTGGGGCTTCCTTTTGGCATAGTGAGGTGCTGTGGAACGGGGGGAGCAGTGGAGTTGTGTATCACTGTCAATGGACTCAATTCCACTGAGCTGTGCTCTTGAAAATGGTTAAAACGATAGATTCTATATTATGGATGTTTTCCCCACAGTTGAAAAAGCTATTGGCTATGTCGAGAGTCCTCAGATATGGAAAAAGGTGACCTGGAGTACAAAGTTCCCTTAGTGCTTCCCTCGTAGCCCATAAACTGAGTCAGCTCAAAATTGCACACGCTGGCCGGGTGTGGTGACTGACACCTGTAATCCCAGCACTCTGGGAAGCTGAGGCAGCAGAACTGCGAGTTAGAGCCCCAGTGTGAAGAACCTAATGATCTAGTGAAACTCTACTTCCAAATAAACAATTTAAGGAGGAGTGTAGCTCAGTGCAAAGGCCCTGGGTTCAATCCCCAGTGCCACACACACACACACACACACACACAAAATCAGTAAGTGCATACATAAAGACAAAGAAGGAAGGAAAGAAAAAATAATTGCCTGCTCTGTCTGGTATCTGACCCCAGAGGTCACTATTTTCCTGGTTGCCCCCTGGGGACAAAACAAGGAGAACCACTGCTTTGAAAACAATGTTTATAGTGCATATCTTCCATGAACTGTCTCCTAAATTGAGGTATGAGCACGTTGATACTGCAAACATTTTTCACCTGAATTACAAAATGACTGGATAAAGAAGATAGGAATTTTTAAAATAAAGTGGAGTATTACTCAGCCATAAAAAATAATAAATTAGAGACCTTTATAGCTAAATGGATGCACCTTGAAGCCATACTCATAAGTGCAATAAATAAGACACAGATATGTAAATACTATATCATTTCTCAGTGTGAGAAAGTGTAAATGAGGTCCAGACTATATGATAGAGATTGTGAAATAGGAGAAAATGTTCAAAGGGGAAAGGAAAAAGGGAGGTAGAGGAAAGAAAAACTTTGATGATAAAAAGGAAGAAATAGAAACAAAGTTTGTGTATATGAAGGGTGGGGGACTGAAGGGAAGGCAGGGCAAGGGGAAAAATGAAAATCAAGATACATTGTGTGCAAAGAACAAATCGTCAATGAGGAATGTTATCAGAATGTATTCTCAAAATATACCAATACATTCACTTTATGAAAAAATGACGATTATTATGAAAACCAGGATGGGAAAATCTTTTTTTAAAAAATTGTGTTTGTTGGTACATTATGAATATGCATGACAATGGCATTCAACATTAAGGGTTTGAACCAGAATATGACATGGCTTGATTCTCATTTTTTCCCTTTCCCCCCCGCCCTGCATCCTCCTGCCCCCTATATACACAATCTTTGTTTTCTTTTTTCTTTATTATTACCACATTCATTTCCCCTCATTATTTACCCTTATACTCTTTCCTTTAAATATTTTCTACTTCACAATGTCAACTATACATACTACAAATCATTTACAACTTCATATTCTCATACCAGAGAAAAGATATGATATTTCCAGATCTGTGACCTGTTTTTTCGCTTATGAGGATGTCCTTAAGGTACATCCATTTGAGTAGGAATGACTCAGTCTTAGGATGGGAAAATCTTAATGTCATGTTATGCCTCTGACATGTTTTTTTTGAAATAAGTTTCATCATTTACATCTGCTCTTTCCCGTAAAATCCAAATTGTTCTGGCCTCACCGACCTCACAGTTTGCTTGTGATTGTAATGCTGTGTTCCCAAATACTAACAAATGGAATATCAGTTTCATCCAGTGGTCCAGGACCCCTCATATTCATTACCAGGTGCTACAGAAACAGCCTGTCACTAGCCTGCTTCTCTACCTAGATCACTTTGTCATTCTCTAGATCGTGGCTGGCTTAGTGACACCAATCGTTTTCACTAAATCTTTTTACTGGCTGTATTTCTCAAATAACGTTTCAAAACAGATTCATTGTTGTTCTTTCAATGGTTTTATTTTTCGAGTACGTGTCCGCGGTGCTCTTCCTGAGGAGTTGGTGTATGGACACAACACATCTTAACTCTTTGCCTCTCCTTGCACTCCTTGGTCCCCTTCCTCTTTGCAAAACATGTCTCCGTATTTCCTACTACCTTTTATTTTGTTCATTAATTATTTTTGCTGTGGGTTTCTCACAGAAGAGAAGCTGTACACATTATGGCCTCAAGGTGCCTCTGTTTCCCTACAAATGACTCAAATTTATCTTTTAAAGAAGAGATTCTTGAATGGACTATATTAACATGTCCACTGTATCTTTGTCCAGGGTCACATCCATTGCAGACAGGCTGAACGTGGAGTTTGCTTTGATTCACAAAGAGAGGAAGAAGGCAAATGAAGTGGACCGAATGGTGCTGGTGGGTGACGTGAAGGACCGTGTGGCCATCCTCGTGGACGACATGGCTGACACGTGTGGTACCATCTGCTACGCCGCTGATAAGTATGTGGGACAGTTCAGGAGAACATGAAGGCATTTCCTTAAGAAAAAATAAAAGATCAGTGTTTTTAAAATGGGGGGCTGTGGATTTAGCTCAATGGTTCCAGCACCTGCCTGGCAAATGAAAGGTTCCGAGTTTGATCCTTGATAACCATATACCACATTGCTGGGCGTGGTGGCTCACACTTGTAATCCCAGCACTGGGGAGGCAGAAGCAGGAGGACTGCTTTGAGTTCCAGGCCAGCCTGGGCTACACAGTGAGTTCAGGGCCAGTCTGAACTACAAAGCGAGACCTTGTCTAAAAAAAACAAAAAACAAAAAAAAAAACTGGGCCTACCTTTCCTAGTTATTACTGGTTGTTTGGCAGTGTGCTATTAGACCAGAGGAAATTCGAGGACCTATTGTTTATATTGTTCTTTTCCTGGTAGAAATAAAATCATGGGCCTTTTTGTTTTTCATGTGAAACTTTCAGTGTCTTTTAAAAGGGGAAGAAAAGATGCTTCCCTGGAAACTATGCACAGAAGGAAAGAGTTTTTCAGGCTGAAGCACACTCAGAATGTGCCCATTCCCAGGTGATGTGCACTGAGCTGTGTCACCAGTAATGTTTTATATTGATCACACATCAAAATAGCAATATTTTGGCTAGCTCACCTTAAAGCAGTGATTCTTAGCCGGGACAGTTTTGCTTCTTGGGTGACTTTTGGCAATGTTCAGAGACATCATTGTTTGTCACAACCAAGGGGAAGGAATGTTGATAGTGGATGGAGGCCAAAAAGCTGCTGTTTTCCTGTAGAGCCCTCAACAGCCCCCATGGCAAAACATCATCCAGGCCCAGATGCTGATGTTGATCATCCCTGATTTAATGGAATGCTGTGCTCTGCTAATATACCTGGTCTTGGCTAGTAAATGTGTGGGAAATTTGTCTCTTCTTTTCCTTTGTGGAACTTTTTTTTATTTTTTTTTGAGATAGAGTTCCCTTTGTAGTTCAGCCTGGTCCTGAACTCACTATGTAGCCTAAGTAAGCTTCGAACTCACTACAGTCCTCCTGCTTCTGTCTCCCGAGTGCTGGGATTTCAGGCATGAGCCAAGATGCCTGACACTGTGATATGCGGGTGTGAGTATCCATGCTCGGTATTGTGGTACGTGGCTCCTGGAGATTGAATCCGGGCCCTTGCACTTGCAAGGAAGACACCAGAACCACTTAGCTAAATCCCTGGCCTGGAACTCACTTTTTGTTATTAACATTGATATTAATAGGAAACACTTTTAGAATGTTAGCATACACTTAGCTTTGTGTTTTCTGTTCTCTAGGCTGCTCTCGGCTGGTGCCACCAAAGTTTATGCTATACTTACTCATGGGATCTTCTCTGGGCCAGCTATTTCCAGAATAAATAATGCCGCCTTTGAGGCTGTTGTTGTCACAAACACAATTCCGCAAGAGGACAAAATGAAGCACTGTCCCAAGATTCAGGTATGATTTACACCACAAGGAGGAGGCAAGCAGAGAGGCACCTGCTGCAGAGACTCCAAAATAGCAGCCAGCCTCCCGCAAACGACAGACACTACAGCTTCTCCTCCCCACAGGATCTCTGTGGCCCCAGATCCTGGCAAAGGCCAGGCTAGCAGGGATCAGTGTGCACTCTTTAGAAATAGCACATGAATAAAACCACGAAAGAATGACACGAAACAGGCTGTGTTCAACTGAAACAGAATTAGCACATAGCCGAATAGTACTACCCCTAGGTCTCTACATTCAAAACTTGGAAACATGTTCAAATAAAGATGTGCACATGAATGGTCAGAGCATCCTTATTCCCAGCAGTCAAAAGGCAGAAACAGCCAACGTCCATCAGATGAACAGATAAATATAATGGAGCATTATTCGGACTAAATGAAATAAGCTAGGCACCAAAGAGGAATAATGCGTGTTTCTGCCTATCTGAACTCCTTAGAACGGACAAACGTATAGAGAGCAAAAGTAAAATGGTGATTACCAGGAGGTGGAGGAAGGAAGAATGGAGTTATCATTTAATGAGTTCAGTTCTATTGGGGATGATAATAAAGTTTTGAAAATAGGTAATGGTGATATTAATGCAACATTGGAAATATAATTAATGCCACTGAATTATATACTTGAAAATGGCAAATTTTATGTTTTACATATATATATATTTAAGCCCACAGTTTCAGAAACAAGGGAGTGATAGAAGCAGTGGGCGATGTTAAAATTGTCCTTCATAGCCCACTTGAGTCCATGCTTCAGGCCACATGGAGCGGTGCGATCACTTGACACCACCTGACGTGAGACCAGTCAAAAGGGTTTGCATCCCTTTTGGCCTCTGTGTTTCAGTGAACCTTGGCAGTCATTTCAGCCGTCAAAGCCTTGGTTCCCATCAGCAGAGCATGAAGGTGGGTCATATTGGTCCTCTTCTTGTTTTCTAATTCTTCAGAGCAAGAAAGAGGTCATTGGGCAGAAAGAGGTAAGTTTGTAAACTATCAAAATGGTGGGAGTCATGCATGACTAGAAGTAGTTTAGGAGTTTAGTACCTACTGGTGCAGGCCGACTGCAAACCACTATGTTTTTGTAAATAAAGTTGTATTGGTGCCCAGCCACACCCAATCATTTGTATATTGTCTGGGTAGCTGCTTTCGTGCTATAGCAGTGGAGTTAAATGTAACAGAAATCCTCACGACTGCAAAGTCCAAAGTAGTCCTTGTTCTTTACAGAAAATGTAGTTTGCTGACCTCAGAGTTAGACTATCAAAGCTGCACTTTCAGATGAACCTGTTGTCGCCTTTTCTGAAACACAGAAAAACCCTCCCCTAATGATTAAGATTAATTTAACAGAAACAAATTTCCTAAGAAAAGGACATCTTTGGTTAACAGCCACCCTGGAAAGCCTTCGAGTAGCCTCACTATAGATCTCTTGAATGGATTTGGTTCAGCAGGCTGTAAAGTGAAAATGGACCCTAAGCTGTCCACCTTCCCCAAAGAAGCAGGGGCGGGAGCCTGATGGTCACACACAGTGTGTAGTGACAAAGGCATTTCCAGGATTGCTGACTTTTCAGTTTTTAAAGAAATATAAGTAGCTCCTCCATTTCTGTTTTTGTGTTTGCATTCAGGTGATTGACATCTCAATGATCCTGGCTGAGGCCATCCGGAGAACACACAACGGGGAATCCGTGTCATACCTGTTCAGCCATGTTCCACTGTAAATGCAAATGAGAAGTGACAAGAGACATCCTCAGATGTCCCACTTGCTTTGATCCTGGCTTTTTTAGCGGTAGGACTCAGCAGTAAGATAATCGCTAGCAAAAGCATCAGATCTTGTTCACTCTGAGATTCATTGTTTCCCCTTTTAAACTTCAAGACTGTTTCTCGTTTATTGGGAGATGGTGGTGGTTATTTGGTTTTTAGTGAACTGTCTTAAATGAGAAATGTTCTTATCATCTCGACCTTTTCTGATTGGGGAGCATGCCTGTTTCTTTCAGTACATCTCTGAGGCAACAGCATTCTAATATAAAATCCCATATGGAAACTCATATTTTATATATTTCAAGGTTGCCAAAGGTAACTTCAGGTTAAGATTTCTGTGTAAATATATAACCGTAATGCCTATGGACTTTGGGGTAAAAACCTTATATCGCCCTTTACTTTGGACTGAATATTAGAGAAATTATGACACAATAAATTTTGAATCTTTCTCTTTTCTTTACGGTACCTGGGTTTCAATTAAATTGTCATAGTTATTATACTTCATATGAGCCAGATTCTACTTAGGTTAAGTGGCCCACTGATGTGTTTATTTGGGGGAAGAAACAACTATCTCTTACTTGAAATGCTGTATTCTTAAACTTCAAAATATGTTCAGAATTCTCTGACTTAAAAACCACTTTGCGATGTGGTCTCCATATTGACTGTCACAGTGACACTCTCCTCTGGCATCCCAGATGCACCTCAGGCCCTGTCATCTTGTTCTTTCTATCATATTTTTGGCTATGGCTTCTACTTTCAATTGTTTCCAATGACTTCATGCTGTGGTCTTCTGGAAAAATAAACATACTTTGAAATTTTCTCCAATTTACTAGCTAATCATTATTTTTTCTTTGCTGAAAAAGATGAATTTTTATGAGTGCCACTAAATACAGATTTAAACCTTGTTTCATGAACCTTGCTTCAATGTTCTTTTTAGCTTTATGTACTTGAAAGTTGCAGGTTTCTGGGAACTGTTTATCTTAACTAAAGCTATTATATGAAAAAGTGAGCAAAAAGTTGCTTTTAATGGCTCAAGTTGATCCTGAAGGGGAAATTCCCCTGGGATTGTATTTATCATAAGACGGCCTTTTGGAACTTTGCTGTCTGAAGTGAAGTGCCTTGCTGCCTCTGGTAAATGAGTAACTATTTTATTTCTTGGAATTTCTATGCTTGTATGAAATGAGGAGATAGTTGTAAATTCATGTGTAGATGGCATGACACACAAGTTTGAGTTTACATGCATTAAGACTAAAGCTAGTTAATTTAAAAGTAATCATTTTCTCCAAGATATCTAAAGTTTATAGAGCTAATTTTAAAATGTAATATGATTTTTTAAAACTGTTTTACTGTTCTCTGAATTAACCAATGTTTTATATCATTATTTAGTTCACTTTTGTATTTTAAAGTATGATTGGATACATTTATGAACTAATTATTGTCCTCAGCTTTACACTGTGGAAATGCAGACTTTAACTATTTGATACTTTTAGTTCATTGAAGATGATGAAAACTGCCAAGCAAATCTTAGCCTTTTTCATTCCTTGCCGTTCATGGTGTGGAAACTTAAGTGAGACTACAGATATGTCAGTCCTGTTGAGCTACACTGAAAAGAAGGTTTACTTGGGAGATATCTAGTGAAAAAGGGGGAGCCAGAGAAACATGAATATACCAAAGTTGCTTAGCCTCCAACTTAAATTATATTAGTCAACCTATAGATGTCTATATGATGATAACTTTTAAATAGATTCAATACTGTGTATCATTTGCAGTGCTTGTGTTGGTTTAGAATATAGGATTTTAAGATCCTCCAGTGCTGTATTAAAACATCTCAATAAAATCATACTAACTATTTTCTTGCATAGTTTGTATTATCCTTTTGGAGTAACATATTTTGGTGGAATCATGTGTTGCAGTGCCTGAAAATGTATTCTACTTTATGATTGTAGCCCAGTTTGCAGCATTAAAGAAAAGCTAGATGTTCATTGAACTCAGCTTGTCACCATTTTGAAGATTTTCCTTCATGAAGGACTTTTAGCAATCTTCTTTCCCCAAGGCACAACAGCTGTACAGCCTAAGGCAACCAGACTGGTAACTCTAGATGTTTCCTTTTAAAATTAAAAGATCACATGTTGAAAGAGTAATATTCAATACCCATTTATGTAAGCATAGATCAGAAGGTTGTTCATGTGCTTCCATTTCAGAAGCACCAAGAAGGGTTCCAGACTCTAATGAAGACCTAACAGCTCAGGGGTGCTTTTAAGTATTCTCGTGGGGACCAAATAAATTTATAATTATGTTCTCTTGCTGCTGCTGATATCAAAGAATTATGTTCACTGACACTCAGCTTTAAAGTATAGATAATGACGTGAATGGCCATATAATGTCCTAAAGTCTCTGTGAAATAAAAGAATGATAACCAGGCCTATCTGAAGAAAAAATATAACATCACATAGTGTACTAGAAAGGAAGAGGGAGGTGAAGGAGAGGTGGAAGCCAGTTCCATCTCAGAGGTGTTTCACTTCTGGTGGTAAGCTCTACCTAATCCATCTACTGACCCTCAAGAATAAGCTCAAGTAGGGAAGGGAAAGATGAAGTAGTGAGGTATTCTAAGCATTCAGTCAGACTGGAAAGATCAAAACAGACTTGGTGAAAGCACCACTGTTCCAGATAGTACTTCATAGCAGAATTTTCTAGAAGCTAATGACAGTTTTCCAGAACAGACTGAAGCATAACAACACTGGGTATTTGGTATGTGCTGTGTTTGAGAAAGGACAGACAATTCTGTTCGGAAATAGTGCTGACACATGCTGCCAGACCTTTTACCCGAACTCCGTACAGAAGGAAGTCAACAGAATCTGGCCATTTCATTGCTAGTGCACATCCCTGTACCCAGAAATATGTCCCTCCACTTTTCTGTTGCCCTTGCTTTCCAAGATCACCTTCAGGGTACTTCACCTCATGTATTTTTGAGCTCTACTTTCTCTTCTGAAAGAACAGGAAGGTCATGAATATAGATGTCTCTGCCACAGGCCACCTAGGTTCAGCCACTCAGGTTTCTTTGCTTGCTGCTGCTGATATCAAAGGAGGCCGCTTATTTTGGGAAAAGACAAAAGTGATTTATTCAAAGCTGACTCCAAGGAGACAGAAGGGTTCATTTGCCTCATCGCCTTATCATGGGTCATTTATAGCAAGGAACGGTGGTGGTTGGGAATACAGTGAGACAATACTCATGTTCAGACTTATTTGTCTCTTCCAGGACCCAAAGCTGTCCGTGCCTTGCCTAAGGAAATGAAATTGGTCTAGACTTCTTGGCAACAGCATTTACATATTCTGTCCTTTCCTCTGGTCTGAGGAGGAACTGAGGGTGCTTTATGCCCTGGGCCTGAGGAAGTTTGGGGAAGTCACTTATTTCTGAAGAGGAAAAATATAACTTTTGAAGTTATATTTTGTGCAGTGTGGGTTACAGCTCCTCCCTTGCTTAATTACTCTATCAGTTCTGAGATGTCTTAAGGTAATACATTATCTGGCTGCCTAGTTCATATTTTATTGGCATGTAGATGCCATTAAAGTTTGCTAGAGCACAAGCAAATGAAAGCCAGATGCTTGAGGCTGAAAAAATATCACTAAAGCTGTGAGGTCAAATACAAAAGAAAGCAAGTCAGGAAATACCTAATAGTTACACCTGCTGGGGGAGCTTTTTGCTTTAGTTAATCAGTCCTTGTCATTTAACACTTCTTGCAACATTTGAACAATATCAGAAGACTGGCTCTTAGGCTGGATTTATCTAAAGTCCACAGCCAAGTTTAATCTTACATTACAGTCAGAATTTTAAAACATTAGTCCTTTAATAAATACTAGTCACAAAACTTATAAGCAGTTAGAAAACAAGCTAATAAAAATAAAGAGAATCCAGTCTATACATCAGGCTTGAACTAAGAAATATAGTTAGCAAATTAATTAAAGAAAACCAGTACAGTATTTCTGTGACACAAGGTTAGTTTTGTCAAACAAGTATATCAAGCAAATATTTAAAGTCCCCTGTCCTTATAAATCAGTGTGAATTACCAACTGGAAGAAAACACATAAGTTACTGACATCAAATCAAGAATTAAAGCTTGGTAAGACCTTTAGGATTTTTAGCTGTACACTTACAAAACTACAAAATTTTGAAAACAATGTACAAGAATTACTGTCAGTTTTACAAACTAACATATATTTTCCAAATATCAACCAATAAGAATGTGGCTTTTGTCAGTTATATTACTATAAGCAATAAAATAGTGATTTGGCAAACCAATTGACTTTCACAGTGTATAAAGACAGTCATGCTGACTACATTATACCAGTAATATAGATGGAAACTGTGCCTTTGTGTACATCTGAACCTGGGCATTGCCCCAGACCAGCACCCCTTACCTTTGCCCTAAAGCTTACTGCCTAGAGTCAAAAATAAGAAAAACAATGACCCTGGATCCTATCCTAGAAAATTCTCAAATCCCAAAACAGGATGCCTGAGTATCAGACTCTCCTACAGGACCTGCAATAATAACTTTTCTTCAATTGGAGCTCATTGAAAGTTTGTGCATATAGACTGCATTTCATACATCCAATTGTAACAGTGAATTATGGGAAATGACATACAAGGGAGACACAGTTAATATGACTTAGCACCTGGTCAATGTCATTGTCCGTCATGCTCTGTATGCTCCAACGAGAGCCATCCTAGACCTGGTGTATCATTTAAAATTTTTAAAATCAACATATTCAGCCAGGCAAGGTGGCTCACACCTGTAATTGCAGCACTTGGGAGGAAGAGGCAGGAGGATTGCTGTGAGTATGAGGTTAGCCTGGGCTACATAGTAAGTTCAGGGCCAACCTGAACTACAAAGAGAGACCCTGTCTCTAAAAAAAAAAAAAAAAAATTCAGTGCTTATGTTGCTTTTATTCCCCTGGCACAAGCCTGCTCACTGAAGGTACTGTCATCTGATTGAAGCTGTGGTCCTTTCTCCTTACCATTACATGACACGACCAATTTTTTGTTCATTGCACATAAAAACCTTGGAATTCCACCACCTATGGTAACACCAGGAGACTTATATTACAAAAATAAGGCAAATCACATATAATAATTTATATAAGTAGAATTATAAAACAAAACTTCAGGTATCTAAGCAAATATGAACTTCTGAAAGGTTGGGAACTATGGACAGCTTACTCAGACTTACTACTTACTTGCTCCGACATATGAATGTCCACCCTGCCCTGCACGATCAATACTGGGATTGTTGCAGACATCTACCCTACCCTGTGGGATCTTAAACGACAAGGATTATTGCACTAGGATTATTGGCTTTAAAACTTACTTACTGAGCCTTACTTACTGGGAATTACTCAGATTTAAGGATGTCTGCCCTGCCCTATGGGGTCTTCAACTACAGGGATTATTGTGGATGACCACCCTGTTTTATGCATGTTAGAATTTTGGATGTGAAGGCTTGAAACCACCCTATTTTATTTATTTTTTAAATTTTATTTATTGGTACATTATGAATTCACATCATCATCACATTCAACATTGAGAGTTTGTACCAGAAAATGATATAACTTGATTCTCATTTTTCTCTTCTCCTCGCCCTGCAACCCTCCTACCACCTGTATACATAAGCTTTGTTTCCCCTTTTTTATTATTATCATATTCTTTTTCCCCTCATTATTTTCACCTACACTCTCTTTTCTTTTAAATATTTTATAGTTCACAATATCAATTATATATACTAGAACTCATTTACAACTTTATTTTCTCATACCAGAGAAAAGATATGATATTTACACATCTATGACCTATTTATTTCACTTATGAGGATGTCCTCAGGGTACATCCATTTGAGTATAAATGACTCAATCTTACCATTTTTAATGGCAGAATGGTACTCCATTCTATAAAAGAAACACTTCTTCTTTATCCAGCCTCCACTTGATGGACATTTTGGTGACCACCCTATTTTATGGATGCTAAGATTATGCTTATGAAGTCTTGGTACCAAATACAGGTGCGGCGAGCTCAGAGAATTGGCCTTTTCTACTTGTGCAGTGTTTGGGCTTTTGTTGCTGTTGCTCAGAGTAGCAAGAGTTGAGCCTGGGCTCAGCCCTTTTCTTATGCTTCCAACTTTGTTGTTTGTTGGTTGTTAAGTGTTTTTCCTATGGGACTCCTGGCAGACTGGAGTGTGTCCCGACGGTTCTGGCTGCATCCTCTTACCCTGACTCCCACACTAAAGACTTAATTTTTAAGTTATTCCAAAGAATCTTCTTAAAGCAGTTTAGAAATTGTTGAAAGGGAAAAGGGAAAATGAGATTAGTAAAGAAAAAATTTGATGGTAAAAGAAGAAACAAAGCTTATGTGTGTTAAGGGCAAGAAGTTGTAGGGAGGGCAGGAGAATGGGAAAAATGAGAGCAAGATGTGTTATGTACTGATACAAATCCTCAGTGTTGACTATCACAATGTATATATAAAATGTACTAGTAAAATCAATTTTAAAAGATTTACATAAAATCAGAGTTCATATTTGTTTATACAGGCTATGTTGTAAGACAATAAATAAATAACCTTTTTCTAAGTCACAGGTGATTACAACTTCTCTAGACAGCTACAAAATAGCATAAACACTTTCACTCCTGAGCAAATCACAGCTGATCTCTAAACACACCCCAGAGTCTGTAGTCTGTTAAAATCTCTTGATCCAAACTTTCCATTCAAACAAACAATTCAAAAGCCATGAACTCCAGATTGTTTTCCAAGCATCAGAATGGCTTAATGTCCCAAGTGGCTTACATAAAGCCCCAAATACAAAGAAAGGAAGGACAATGCTTACTGTCTCTGCAGGATGGATTTAAAACCTAACTGAATACTATTTTAGACAGTATTTATTGCCCTGCCTCAAAAGGAGAAACTGCCTCCCTGTTCAAACTGAGGGCTCCATCAAGTTTTAAAAGTGGGAAGCTTTCCTGTCTTACATTTGTAGTGCAGATATAGCAAATCCTGCCTGGATACAAATTCTCCAGTTAGTATGTAGCTCCTAGTTGGTACTGAAACCATGTAACAGACATCCCTGCCCAGTATTAGCAGGCTATAAGTGAAACAAGCTTGTTGCCCCTCTATAATTTGTCTGTACTACCTTAAGAGTCTGACTGAAACTTTATGTGACTCAGATGGGCATGTCAGACAGCAGAGTTGGGCTAGTATTATTTCTAGGTTTAGTTCCTTTGCTAATGTTTGCTGCTGAGACTTAAATGCTGATCTGTGAAGTAACAGGGCTCAGTTGAATTCACTTCCAGCCAACATCAAGTTGACTCTAAGTCCTTCCCCTCTGAATTAATGATTTATTCTCTTCACTAAAGATAGGGTAGTGTCCGTGACTGTGGCACTTGTTATCAGCAGATATTACAAGGCCTGCTCAGCTCCCCTCCTTCCCATGCTTCTAATGAATAAACACTGGATATCTTGATGTCTTTTGTTTGTATTGCCCAGAGAAGCATATAATAGCTCCAAGATCGAGCTGTCTTTCCAGTTTCTACCCTGTATCTTTATTCCCTCTTTCCTAGCTCAAGAATGTTGAAGTATTGGCTCACAGAAGATTGAAATCTATAGCTGGAGAGATGTTGTTTTGTGTTTTGTTTTGTTTTGTTTTGTTTTGTAGTTCAGGCTGGTCCTGAGCTCATTATATAGCCCAGGTGAGGCCTGAACTCACAGCAATCTTTCTGCCTCTGCCTCCCAAGTGCTGGGATTACAGACGTGAGCCACCACTCATGGGACTGTTGTATGTAATTACTAGGAATCAAACTCAGGACCTTGTGCTGGCAAGGCAGATGCCAGAACCACTAAGCTAAATTCCTGGTCCCTGTGTCTGGAGTTTTTGATGATGTATCTTATAAAACCTTGCTATCTATCCTAGAATACAGACCACTATAAGAATAATTTATTGTTTTGTGCATAGCACCTCTTATTAACCTACAAGTGTAAGAGGACAATGCTATAAAAAGTCTTTCTTATGAAATGGCCATTCGTATGTAACAATGATACATCACATGTTAATAAATTTATTCTAGGGGACAGGGATTTAGTTCAGTGGTTCCAGCACCTATCTTGCAAGCGCAAGGACTCGGGTTCGATCCCCGGTAACCACATACAATACTGGGCATGGAGACTCACACCCAGCAGCAACCAGTACCACATACCACAGTGCCGGGCGTGGTGGCTCACGCCTGTCATCCCAGCACTCGGGAGGCAGAAGCAGGAGGATTGCTGTGATGTGAGTTTGAGGCTGAGCTCAGGGCCAGCCTGAACTACAAGGCAAAACCCTGTTTCAAAATAAATAAATAAATAAATTTATTCTAACTTTCTTTCTTATTTAGTATGCTAAGCATAACATTGGTATTCCACATAGCCCACAAGGACAAGCCATCATAATAAGAGCCCATGCCACTGTCAAATGTGAGCTACTAAAACAATCAAAAAGGGAAAGCCAGCTGCCTCCACAAGCCCATTTAGATCTAGCTGTTTTTGTACTTAACTTTTTAAAAGCCTGCAGCAGATTACACATAACCACCTGCTGTGCTCCATTGGCATATACAGATGCCAAGGATAAGACCCAGAAACTATGAATCCTATGGAAAGACATCTAAACAGGTAAATGGAGTGGCGTCACTGCTTTAATAACTTGGAGGAGAGGTTTCTCCTGGGTTCTGACAGATACCAGTGAAACCTTATGGCTGCCTTCCTGGAATGTCCAACCATGGGTCACACTGGTAGAATCACCAACATTTCTGAAATCAGATGATAACACTCTTGCTGAAAATGATGAGCTAGCTGCGCCTGAGCCATCCACCTCATCTACGATGACCAACAAATCCATTGCAGGACCATGACCAAATCCAAGACCAAGACATCACTTCCAGAAAGAGAACAAGCATAGATTCGTGGGTTAAAAAATTTTATATACATAAAATTAGTGGGGGTAACAATGCTCCTTAAAGGCATAAAGCACTTTTCATTCCTCCTGATTCTAATCATAAGACATCTCCGTTAATTGACCTACAGAAATTTTTTGACCAGTCTTAATTACCATTAAAAGCCTAAAAATTATACATGAGAGATTATAATTCAGTTTGGCCATATATGTTTGAGTGCACTCTAATTTTATAGATCGTCTTACATGTTTGTATGTTTTTGTTTGCCCAGTCATACAACTTGTCAATTGTTTTATTTGAGCTTGAAATATTAGAAAGGTAACTGGACTAAAAAATAGCCAATATTTTGGCCTTGGCCCTCCAAGGTCTACTACTACTGCTGAAAATCCAAGACATGAGGGAACCTTCTCCATGAGATCCTGTGATTCTACAAAAGTGTGCTAAAGGAATGTCACCTGGAGAAAAAAAAATCTTCCATGCTTTTGCAAAGAACAGTATGGTCAAGCAAGGTCATGACACATCCTGAAGGCTGACACTGACAGAAAAGCTAAGAGACTATCTGCATGGTTCTAAGATGCTGCCTGGGGAGACTTTCTTGACCTCATTAGATAGTAAGAGATTAACTTTATTTATTATAGGTCTCACTGTAACTTGTTCTTAAACATCCAGTAGAAAAGTATGAGGATTATTGTTTTTACTTGATTATTGACAATAGGCTGCCAAATTTTAAGTGATCACACATCATTACAGATAAGGTGTGAGACATTTTATTAATATCTATCAGATATATTTTGTAAACAGATTTTATTGCCAATTTACAACATAATTTTCATTCAAGGTCTATTATATCAGCTCCCTAGAAAGGGTCCCTATCTGTGGTCTTTTCTATATCAACTCTTCTCAGCTTAAAGCAGTTGTATACCTGTCCACTTTCTCCCCTAATCACACTAAGAAATAGTGTGCATATAAAAACTTTATAGATATTGCATTCAGTTAAGCATATTATAGGATCTCACATTACATAGGGACAAACCATTATTAGGTGTGCTTGCTTTTCCCTAGAAACACTGACATAAAGTAAAAAGAAGAGGAGATATGTTGTGGACAATCCTGTTCAGGCGATACAATTGGACAGCCAATACTGTGACCAGGCTAAGCATTTCTGCCTGCAGGTAGACTTGGGGACTAGATTCATTGCTTCTGGTAACAACAGGGACTCAGGGATCCCCCAGGCTCTGATGAAACCCAGAAAAACTGCACCCGGATCTGCATAGCCTCTAAAGGACTGTTGTTGGTGTCTGACCTGCCCTATGGGATTTTCATATGCATAACTTTTCAGAAACATGCCTGATGTCTTCCCTGCCCATTTGTCTTTGAAACATAGTGAATTAAAGATGGCAGCTTGAGTTTGACGGAATAAAAGTGTGGCAAGCTTAGGGTCTGAGACAATATTGCCAAAATCTACAAGGATGAGGAACAAGCACATCATCATTGGGAAGCCTCAATTCTGTTCATTTATTAAACACTTCACCATGCACCTTCCACTCACAGGACTTGACAAGATGATGCAAAAATTGCAGTTATATCTCCTTCCTTGGTCTCTGATACATGTGGATCAAGTCATACACTAGTGTGTCTGCCTGGAGTGTTCACCTTGCTAGTGTTGAAGGGCTGTGAACACTGCTGCCACTTTCTTCCTCTTATGTTTCTCAGCGTGAGTGCGACAAGTAAAGGGGACTGTCTATTTCATGTCACTCCTTGAGGTGTCCTGGCCAGGCTGGAGCTCTTGGTGACCTGGAAAGACACAGGGAGATGAAAGCAGAGCACTGGTTTTCTAGTAGCAGGGAGTGGAGATATGGACACAGTTGGTTCACGAGTGGGTCTCCAGTCTGAAGACTGTAGGCCTGTTGGTTGTTAAGAGGGAAAAGGGAAGGAACTTGGATAATGTTCTCAACCTGCCCTGAAATGGAGGAGCTAAAACTACACTTGTCTGCTTTCTCTCAATGGTTCTTGGTGCTCTGCACAGATCCATTGGACACCTAGACATGCTCATATGAGGAGCTCTTGCCATTTGCCTCAGCAAGGTGGGGCTGACCTTCCTTTTTCTAGCTGGCCATGCCCTTGACCTTTCTTTTATCAGCCAGTTACCAGGCAACAGTAATCATGGGTTGGCAGAGAAGACTTGATGTCACAAATCATCACCTAGACTGCTCCATCAGATGGGGCATGGGTTCAACACACTAGGGTTAGAGAAGGAGAGAATTCATTTCACAGTCTACACACTTTCCCGAGATGAGCTTCCCACCCTTTTCTCTTCCAGTGCTCAAGTTTCATGGATATTAGTCCATTGTGAAGGTCTTTTCTCCACATTTAATGATGCTGATGCTGTGAGCGCCTCCCATTAGTGTGATCATGGTGGGCCTGATCTCCTTTCATCTAGGTTGCCATGCCCTTTGCCTTATTTGAGCATCGTGTCACCCTTACCCTCTTCTCTTTCACCCTAACTCCCTCCTTCTCTCCTGCCTTTCATCCTTCTCTCCCTTGCACTATCTTGATTTCTCTCATGGCTCCTTCTCCTATGCTTCCCTCCTTCCTCCACCTCCCTCTCCTGCCCTCCTTTTTGCCTTTCTCCATCTTTTTTCCCTCCCTCCCTCTTTCAGCCTCTCTACCTCCATTCTTTTGTTCCCATATCCCATCTTTCCTTTCCCATCCTTCCCTGCCTGCTTTCCTCAAATTTCAATCAGTGGAAACAGGATTCCTTTCCCCCTTATCACAACCCTGTTTTCTATTGTTTTACTTCCTCTTTGCTTCCTCCCCACCCCTAGAGTACACAGTAATACACCTTCACAAGTTCACAAGAGGTAGTTTATTTCCACAATCACTGCAAAAGTTTGGCATTCAACATAATACTACCTAAATAGAGGTTAGATACAAACACCTAACCATCTCTCTGATGAAGGCCATGTTTTGAGCCTCCATTGCTGCAGGACTAGCACACCATGTAGTGTTCAGTTGCATCCCCATGTCCCTGCATGGCCTTTTACAGCCCATGTTGTTGGTTCTCTTGCAGCCTCTCCAGATTCAGCCTTCTTGGGCCAGTGCACACTTGATGAAGAACTTCTCGGAAGGTGCCCCTGGACCTGCCCCTGCCCTGGTGCTTCTCCTTGGATTTGCTCTGTTTCTCCTGATGAACTCCAAATTTTTCTGCCTCCTTCTGCCTCCAAACTTTCTAAATACCTATAGAAGTGCTCAGGGAGACAGCTTTTTCTATGTCCCTTCACAGGGTTCTCCTGCCCCAGGGTGATCTCTTGGTGACCTGCCAGGACACAGGTGAGCACTGGTTTGTGTGAGCAGATGGAACAATAGGTACAGGGGCTTCATGAGAAGGGGCACAGTCTGAAGATATTAGGTCCCTTGGGAAGGTTGTCAAGGGGCACAAATGAAGAACTTGGCTTGTCTACTCACCTTGCCTTTAAATATAGGAGCTAAAACGGCTCTCTTTTCTTTTTCATCCAGGTTCTCAGTCTGCTGGGCCATCCTTTTGGACACCTAGCCATACTAACTGGGTGAGCTTCACTGAATGATCTGCCCAGGGTGACACTGCCTTTCTGTATATACCTGCCTTAAGGTGGCATGGACTTGGACTTTGATTTTTCAGTGAGTCACCAATCAGTAGTAGCCCTGGCTGGGCAGAGAAGCTTACATATCACAATACATCATCTGGACACATCCATGAGGAAAAGGGTATTTTGGGTCCAACATGGTGTTGTTATAGAAGGAGAGAGTTTACTTCATAGTGATATAAAGCTTTCCCAACCTGATCACCCACCCCTTTTATCTTTCCATGCTCAATTTGCTTACATCCTTTTCCTGGGAAAATGTCTTTCCTCCATGTTATTCTCTAGGCCAAACCCACCCAGTAGAGCATTCTATTCTGTCCCTCCACTGCTGCACCATCGTCCTTCCTTCCTGCTTCCCTCTTCATATCTAACACTCTGTGGAGATGTGCACCCTTTTCTCCTCTGGACATTTCTCTTATGCAGTTAGAGATTGCTTACCTCATGCCACCACTGCATTTTTCCATCCCACTACTTTTCCCCAGTGTCCACTGTAGTTTTTATTTCCCAGTTTGAAATCCCTGCTTTTAAGCTGTCAGACTTCAGTCGGCTGTCACCAGGTTCTTTTCTGATAATGGCTGTTTGGGGTTCTATATTCATCCTTTAGCTATAGCTCTTCCATGGTCCAGTCTGCTTATTTGAGAGCATAAGGTTCTTGGGGAACAGCTAGTGATAAGCCATATAATTCTGCTTCTGGCCCTTAAAAGGCTCATGAACATCTCTTTATGCAAAATTCATTTCTTGATCTTTAAAGAATCACTGAGACCTAATACTTCTAGCATTGCCTAAAAGTCTAAGTTCAAAGTCTCCTTTGAGATGTAAGATAAACTATTTTCTGTGAGCCTCTAGAAATCAGAAAGTTAACCAGTTCCAACATAGATGGTTACAGGGTAAAGATTACCATTAAAAGTGGGAATAAGAGATAGAAACCAAAATCCAACAGAGAAAACAAGAAATCCATAGCTCTGTGTCCAGTAGCAAGGACAAAAATGTGGGCTCCAGAGTCAGGTCTGTCACTATAACATTGCCAGTTCCAGATTTCATGCTGGATCTCTCGCAGTAACTTTTCTCACTGCTTTCTGCTTTCCCTTGCTGATGCTACATGTTTCTTGTATCTCCAGTTTCTTGGCATCTTCCCTATATTTTTGGCTTCATTCTGATCTTCATGTACTACCTTCTCAAGAAAATATTTTCTGTCTTGCAGACATTCTCCTGAAGCTTCCCTTACACCACAAATCCTATGTTCTACCAACCTGTAAAAGCAGTAGTACATGGATCCTGTCAAGGTGTGCTACCAGCTCCAACAGCAGCGGACCTGCTTTGGATGACGGTTGCAGAGGACACTGACTGGTTGGATAGTTGATCAATGTGAAGTGAATAACAGTGAATCAATACTCATGGTAACCTTTCTGGAGCAGGGGTCCCTGGAACTTTCTTCATAAATGAATGCTTTGCACTTTTCTACCTTTGAGCCTGGTGAGGGAAGGGTCTTTCTGATTCCTGATGTGTACTCAAGCCATTATATCTATTGCCCTAGTATGAAGTACCATGTTCTTTTAAATGCGAGTATTTTCACTAACCATGCTGTCCTCTGCTTCAACTTTAGTTTCCTCTATAGAAAACATTAAAAGGGAAAGCTGTTCCCCAATCACTAAGATAGGGATTTAGCTTAGTGGTTCTGGCATCTGCCTGGCAAGTGCATGGTTCCTGGTTCAATCTTTGGTTACCACGTACCACAATGCTGGGCATGGAGACTCACACCCACCAGCAATCAGTCTCACATAGCACAGTGCGGAGCACGGTGGCTCATGCCTGTAATCTCAGCAGTCAAGAGGCAGAGGCAGAAGAACTGCTGTGAGTTCAAGTCTTGCCTGGTCTACATAGTGAGCTCAGAGTCAGCCTGATCTACAAAGTGAGATCCTGTCTCAAAAAAAAAAGAAAGAAAGAAAGAAAGAAAGAAAGAAAGAAAGAAAGAAAGAAAGGGGGTAAATAACAAAGGAAAAGAAAAAAATTGATGGCAAAAGAGGAAGCAAAGGTTACATATAAAGGGGGGGGGATTGTGTGGTGAACAGGAGAACTGGAAAAAATGAGAATCAAATTGTGTCATGTACTGGTTCAGATTCTCAATATTGAGTGTTATGATGTATATAAAGAATGTACCAAGAAAAAATCAATTTTTAAAAAAGAATTAAAATTTTTCAAAGGGGCTATCTCGCTCCTTTTTCTCCACGTAAATCTCCTTACAAAGCAATCAGCAGAATCCTTGCCAATGGGCTTGCTTAAAACTTCCTTCACTGGGCCGGGGATATAGCTCATTGGTTCCAGTGCCTGTCTTGCAAGAGCAAGGGCCCGGTTCAATCCCCAGTAACCACATAACAATACTGGGTGTGGAGACTCACCCCAGCAGCAATCAGTACCACATATCACAGTGCCGGGCGTGGTGGCTCACACCTGTAATCCCAGCACTCGGGAGGCAGAGGCAGGAGGATTGCTGTGATGTGAGTTTGAGGCTGAGCTCAGAGCCCTTCCTTCACTACAGTAATTGGTCTACTGCCCTTAACCTCCATCTCCTCCAAAGTCTGAGGACATGAGCAAAATGAGAGAAATTTTCTGCCACAGCATAACACAAACAAGCTAGACTATCCAGTTGCCAACTTTCTCCACTGAGGTCTACCTTCCCCTAAGTTTTATCTTTATTATCTTCTTATTATTAATCTTCTGGTTTTCTGAGCTCTAATCAGAATCTGCCACCAAGTTCAGTTTACAGCATTTTAAGGCTTCTCTAGCCAACATTGCCAAACCTTTCAAAATTCCTCCTGTGAGCTAGTTCCACAGGCTTCAAAACAGCATGGACCAGTATCAGTCGGAACAATGATCCAACTTCTCTGGTGCCAAAACCTGTCTTAGTTAGGGTTCAGTAGAGGAATGGAATCAATATGAAACAAATGTATAATTACAGAATGTATTTCTTAGGCCTGCTCACAGAGTCAGGAAGGGAAGAGTCCCAGTGGACCTTCTGTGGAGTTGGAGATGGAGTAGTCTAAAATGGTCATTTGAGCACTCAAGAACTGGAATGTTCCATAGTAGTTCCATGTTGAAAGCCCAGATACTCATTGCAGTTACTAGTGCAAGTGTATGTAAGAAAGCCAAAAAGGCTGTGCTGAGAGGCTCAGTGGCTGTGCTGGAAGCCTGAAGCAGCTGGGGATCAACATCCAAAGGCAATGGTGAGACTGGAGTTTCCCCTGCAAAAGGGACATATTTCCTTCTCAAATACTAGCTAAAACCATGTGGCCATTTATAGAAATAAGGATTATGGGCCAAGGATTTAGCTCAGCAGTGCTTGTCTAGAAAGCACAAGGTCCTGAGTTCCATCCCCAATAGTAGAAAAAAATAAAGAAAAAAAATAAAATGAAAATAAGGGTTATAACTTTCATGAGGATTTCTTTAATGTTTTATTTATATGCTTGTGCACATATACACATATATTAAGCAGATATTTTTCTTTGTAACATAATGTTGATTGAATTCATATGGATTCATAATTATTGTTAAGGTTATATTATAATGCTTAAGTTATAGAATGTTATGAGAAGTATAAATATATGATGAAAAACTTTGTTTGCTATTTTGGAGAGGAAATTAGAGCATTTCTGTCTGCATGCAGGATAACTGGATTATGCTAGGTATAATTATGAAGTTGTTCTTGTATTTGGAGATTAAATCTTGTTAAGGAGATGTGACTGTTTGTTAAATTGACAAGAGGGTGAGTTGTGATATTTAATTGTAATATGTCAACTTGACTAAGAAATGTCTACCAGATCAACAAAGTGCTATATGTGTCTGTGGATGGTTGACATGTAAGCTACAGACTGAGGAAGGAAAACTCACTCAAGATGTCAGTAACACTAACCAGTAGGCTTGTAATCTGAATTGAATAAGAAGGGAAAGAAGGAAGTCTGTCTCTTTCTTTTTCTTTCTTTCTTTGGAGGAGTTCTGGTCTTTGTCATTGCTTTCAGATGTTGGTCTACAGTTCCTTCAAGTCTCCAGAGCAAACTCTTCAGCAGACTCTTCCAGCATTGATTCTTTGGCTTTTGACACAGACTCATGCTGAGACCTGTAGTAAAGTTCCAGGCCTTTGATCTTCAACTATTCCAGCTTTTGAGCTTACAATTGACTACTTTAGATTCCTGTACCTCTGACCCGACAACTGGCCATTGTGACTCCACCCCTTTCTGATCCTGTAAGCTTATGTAATAAATGTTTTGTATGTTGATTCTTTCCCTCTACTGAACCCTACCTAATATGTGATGCTAAATATAAGAGTAGTTAAATCAGAATTGTTGGGTACCAGGCATCAGGACTTGTGAAATAATTATTTTCTGAAGCAAATCCAAGATGGAGAATCCATGAAGCAAGGCCATGGCCATGAAGCTGGCAGCTCTTCTGCCTCTTCTGGCATTATATTATTTTAGTTTTGGTATACTGCATTTAGAAAGAAGAAAGAATAAGAGTGAGCTTAAAAATGAACAAAGCATCATCATTAATTCCACAAGCCATGACAACTAATTACCTACATTTTAGGGGAGTTTTTTAGTGTTTCTCCTCATTAAGCATTCTATGAGTTGAATCCTTCCACAAAAACAGAACCTGTTTCTAATCTATTGCAGCTGCATAGCAGAAACCTTGTATCAGTTTGTACTCCCAAATCAAAGTGCTTAAGTCCTGGTCAACACAGTGAGTTGATAATTTGTTTCATTTTTCCATATCTGATAATTTATATATCTTGGGATGTTGTTTAATGTATACTTCTGTAAGAACTTTTTTACTGACTGCAGATGTTTTACTTTATATAATCTATAGAGAAATATAGTAATAGAAATTATATATATGTACTCAAGCCTTGTTAGCCTATCACTTAGTATTATAGTACTATTTTTATATATTTGAATTATAAAATAACTAGTACAGATTATAGTATAGTATATATTCCTTGAAGAGATTTTGATAAGTACAAAGACAAAAGGAATCAATAATTATAATGGCTAAATATGTAATATATACCAAAAAAAGCATTTCTTTTAGAACTTTTGGGGCTTAATATTAGGTTTTGTATTATTTTTCTCTTTTAACACATATTTTTCTATGTTATTTAATATTTTAGTACTGTCACTTTCAGAGGCTATATAGTATTCTAAAATAATAACTGAAACCCAATGTTCTTCAAAGAATCAGAAAGAATGACTTGAATGAAGTACTTGACTTACATTTCTATTGTATAGACCATAAGTGATGGGTTGTGGTTTTGGTGGTTGCTTCTAAACCATACCTCCCAGTATGCATGCCATTGTGGAGTGTCAGTCCACATTGACTTTGGCCATTGCCAATAAATAGGATATTAAACTGAATGGTGAGATGTATTATCTGAATGCCCACCCCGGGCAAAGTGCTTCTGAGTTTCCAAGACAGCAGGAGAGCACTCTATTGCCTTCAGAAATAACCTTTCTGCTTTGTAATCAAGTCACTTGCTCTTTTATTGGCATGAGGGGAATTTTTCAAAACATCTGACTCTTTTAACTCATCTGGTGAGTTCTAGCACATATGTGGGATCAGCTTTAAACACAGAAAAAGATTTTTATTATATTAATTTGCATATCCTGTCAAGGACAGCTTCAGAACACTTTCATTTCTTGGTAAAATGAAACTTACAGAAGAACTAGGCAGTGAAGTACTTCATATTTTAGTTTAAAAGGGGAATGAGAAACAGAAGACAATGTTAATTATGACACTGGGGTTTTACAGCAGTAAAATACACCATATACAAAGGAATATGTAGGCTGTGTTCTTTTTCCACATGACATTTGCCTAAAGGCTCAAATATGGGTCAATTTCTAATAAAGAGTATTACTATTTAGAGCATGTCCAGGACTAAACCTAATTGAAAGGGTTATATTTTTGGACTTCTATAAAAATACCATGATGGTTGGTGGCTCACGCCTGTAATCCCAGCACGCGGGAGGCAGAGGCAGGAGGACTGTGATTGAGTTTGAGGCTGAGCTCAGGGCCAGCCTGAACCACAAAGCGAGACCCTGTCTCAAAAAAACCTAAAAAAAAAAAAAATACCATGATGGTTGGCAGTGAAGCCCTCCGTTTTCATCAAGCAGCTTCTGAGAATGAGAACAAACAGTGGAAGCAGGGAAGCATTGGGATCAGTACCTAGCTCTCTCTCACGTGCTCTCCCAAATCAAGCAACTTGCATAAAGAAACCTGAGGCCATATATGTTCACTTGCTGAGACACTGCATTTGATGGACTTGGGTAATTTGATTAAGGGTTTTATTTCATTTGCTATCAGTAGAGAATTGTTTCCCCATCTTTGAGAAAGTGTGAGGTGAGATAGAACACTATGGTGACTATTCACATTTTTACAATTTTTACAGTAAAAGACATATTGTCATTGAGTCCCTTTGAACACACTTATCATTCTTGCCACTCTCTGAATCATTTCTGGAATTTCTTTCCTGAATGTCTTTAGCTGTGCTGCAGAGGCTTCCTCAGTGTCTGGAATGGATTCAAGACACTGACCTTTCATAGTCATTTTGACTTTAGGGAAGAGCCGGACATTGCACAGTACCAGACGAAAGTGGATGAGAACACTATCACGTTTTAACAAGCCTGCCTTTCTGATGGATGACACTCAGCAGCAGCAGTCACCATCTTTTTGATTATACCTAATGGAGACACTCATGAAAGAGGATTCCCAGAACTGCTTTAGGAAGTGGCGAGGACAATGGGGTAAGCATGCTTGAAATAAGAGGGAGTATTTTGCAGAGGATTCATGGCAATATGTCTTTTTTATGTTAACTTATGTTATTTAAACATTTACTATATATTTTGGTCATAAAATATAATCATATGTTATTTAAACATTCACTGTATATTTTGGTCACCTTTTTTTCATCTCAGAGACTTTACTCCAGAAGCATTTTCATGTTTAAATCTCTCATTACTCTATATTGGACAGAAAAAGTACAAGACATCAAATTAAATTTGAATTTCAGCTGGGTATGATGGCTCGCACCTGTATCCCAGCACTCAGGAGGCAGATGCAGCATGTTTTCCAAGAGTGTGAGGTTAGCGTGGGTTACATAGTGAGCTCAGGGTCAGCCTGAGCTACACAGCGAGATCCTGTCTCAAAAAAAAATGAGTTTCAGATAAGCCACAAATTATTTTTTAGACGTAACTTGTCCTTATGGGTTAAATTTAACACTCTTACACTGAACCTACCCCAACAATGAGATCTGTTCTGGCAAGATAAATAGAATAGTTGGATCATCTTCATCCAATGATCACTCTCCAGTTCACTGAGCTGTATAGGGCTAAGCCAATCATATAAGCACTTCTGTCATTATTCAGCCTGGGGTGGCTCACAGAAGGCACAGTTGACACTTCCCAAAAAAGCCTTTCAGAGGTCCAAAGTTATTTATTGCACTGACTGCAATGTGATCAAAGATCAGAAATGACTTAAATGTCCATAAATAGGGAAAAGGCCAAGTAAATTGTAGACTATCCAGACAATGGAACCTTTTCTAGTTCTGAGAAAAGAATGTAGCTGTTCCCTAGACAAAGATGTAATAGAAACTGCAAACTTAAAAGAAGCAAGACAGAAATAAAATATATATATTAACAAATCATGCTACCATGCAGGGCAAATGGGGGAGACACAAACATGTTTTTATTTGCTCTTATACGTAAAGTAACTCTGGGAATGCAGGCCAGGGACTGAAAGGGAAGGTTTCTTTCAGGGATAGGATAGAGTGAGTGGCCCCTAAGTGTGGAAGGTGTTTTGCTTTGTATTCATCTATGTGTGCTTGTGTGTGTGTCCTTATGTATATATGGATCTGTAGGACAGAGGGTGCATGAGGGTGCCATGATTAAAAAGGCTTGCTTTGCGAGAGTGACCCTTGACTAGTGTCTGCAAATTGGTTTTGTGCAAGAACTCCCATCATTTCCCTAATTGTGAGGAGTGTCCATAGCATGCTTGGTAGAGAGTGCCTTCGTCATCAAATCTGCTGCACACTCTGGGTGATCTTCACTATTAGCATGTATTTCTGAACTGATTGCTTGAGAGATAAAACAGGTTCTGTGTGACGCTGGGAGAGAGAAGTCTAGGAAGCTCAGGCTTGATGTGCTCCGGGCATTATCCTGCAACTTTTATTGTTGAGTTGATTTGTGTCTTTCCACTACAGTGAATTGTGGTGTCATGGTGAGAGTGCAAATGTATGCTGAGTCTCAAAGCCTGCTAAAGTCCAGACATTGGAGACCCTATGCAATAACACAATGTACAGTTTTCTCTGTCTATCTGTCTGTCTGCCTGTCTGTCTGTCTGTCTCCCTCTCTCCCTACTCCTTCCTCTCTCCTTCTCTTTCTCTTCTATTGTTTAAGTTCTACATAAAATTTAAATAATATATAATATATATTACCTATTAAAACAAAGTAAAAATTTAAAAGGCCTTGTTTTTAATTTTTCTAACTAAAAGCCTCAATCTCACATTTTTTCTTTGTCTTTACTCTACTTATCATAAGTTTTTTACTTCATGTTTATTTTTGGTTAAAATTATAGAAATAGTTAGAAAGCTAAAATCTGGTATATGCCAACTAAAAGTGCCACTCAAAATATTTTCAGAGATAAAGAGACAGAGATGAAAAATGAAATAAACATACAATAAATGACACAGTCTCTGATGAGGTGGCTAATTCTTGTAGCTTTAAAATAATACTGTTAAGTTTTAACTTTTTAAGGTTTTGAAATTAATGTTTCAAAATCATAGGATTTTGTCTTAGAAAAATATACCTCTCTGTACATATCAAACAGCACACTTTGTACATATCACATGGTTGGGCATGTACCTGGAAACAGCTGCACCATTCAGGAGAACATTATTGACACAAAACTTAGAATTAACTTTGAAGGTTTCACAAACTTTTTTTTTTTGAGACAAGGTCTCACTTTTGTAGTTCAGGCTGGCCCTGAGCTCAGCCTTGAACTCACAGCAATCCTCCTGCCTCTGCCTCCCGAGTGCTGGGATTGCAGGTATGAGCCACCATGCTCAGCACAGTAGAATGAGGTACTGATTGCTGCTGGGCGTGAGTCTCCACACCTGGCATTGTTGTATGTGGTTACTGGGGATCAAGCATGGGCCCTTGTGCTTGCAAGATAAGTGCGTGAACCACTGAAAGAAATCCTTGGCCCACGAACTTTGTAATGTGTACATAAACAACAATTTCTTTAAAAGATTGTAGAGATCAAAATTTCTGTATAAACACCAAGGACTTTTAAATCAGAAAAAAAAATCCAAAATTTATAAAAGATATTTGGGGGACAAATTGGGGAAATTTGATTGCAGAATCAGTATGAGATATCATTAATTATTCTCTTCAGTAGCATCCTTACTTTAGAACGACTTAGGGTTGAAAGTCATGTCTTCAGCTTTCAAATGATGAAGAAAAACATATTTAACATTATTTGAAGTGTTTTATGTCTTAGATTTCTCAAAATAAGAAGCTGAAACCAGATATAATAGCACATGCTTGTAATCCCCACACTCAGGAAACTGACAGAGGAGGATAGCTGCAAGTTCAAGGTGAACCAGAGCTGTGTAACAAATTCAAAGCCAGCCTGATCTACATAGTGAGACACTGTCTCAAAAAAGCCAAGCAAAACAAAAAGAAGTTGGGAAGAAAATAATTTGTATTTATGAAACTAGTGTACCAGTATAGTTTAAATTAAAGTAGAATGCTTCTAAGATGTATCTCAATGATAGGACGTTTGGTTTATATGTACAAGGCCCTGGGTTCAATCTTCAATACTACTCTCCCAAAAAGAATGTCAATAATCATCTTATTGCAACCACTAATCACTACAATTTTGACTCTACCAAACTATGGCAATCTTCCCGCCCCTGCCTCCTGAGTGCTGGGATTACATGTATGAGCCACCGTGCCTGGAAATAATTAAACATTTTAAAAAAGTGGCTGGGGATTTAGCTCAGTGGTTCCAGCACCCGCCTTGTAAGCATAAGGTCCGAGGTTCAGTCCATGATAACTACATACAACCTTGGGGAGCGTGGTGACTCACACCCAGCAGCAATCAGTACCACATACCACAGTGCTGGGTGTGGTGGCTGTTGCCTGTGATCCTGGCACTTGGGAGGCAGAGGCAGGAAGATTCCTGAGTTTGAGGCTGAATTCAGGACCATCCTGAACTACAAAGCAACATTCTGTCTTAAAAAACTGAAAAAAAAAAAAAAAAACTAAAAATTACAAAACAGAATGCACTGAGCTCAGCATCCTATACATAGTAGATACTTAAGAAATTGCTCTTCTTCATAGTTATGAAAGTAAAAGTGATCAAAAATAAGAATAAATTAGTTACATACATTTTTAAAAATTCAAATCTTTATTGGTACATTACATATACACGTCATGAATGCACTCAACAATGAGAATTTGTACCAGTATACGACAGAACTCAATTCTCATTTTTTTCCATATCCCTACCCACCCTAGCACCCCACCCCCTATATACATAAACTTTGTTTCCTTTCTTTTTTGTCATAATCTCATTATTTTCCCCCCTTCACTCCATTTTTCTTTGAGTATTTTCTATTTCACAACATATAACATACATTCTAGAACTCATTTGCATCTTTATTTTCTTATACCAGAGAAAAGATACAATATTTACACATTTGTCACCTATTTATTTCACTTATGAGGATTTCCTCAAGGTACATCCATTTAAGTATAAATGCTTCAAACTTATCATTTTTTATGGCAGAGTAATACTCCATTGTGTAGAAGAGCCACAGCTTTTCTATCCAGTCTCCAGGTGAGGGACGCTTTTGTTGTTTCCACGATTTAGTAATCACAAATGGGGCTGTTACAAACATGTGTGCACATATGTTACTGTGATCTGAATCTTTTAATTCTTTAGTGTATATACCTAGCAGAGGAATAGCAGTGTCAAATGAGACCTCTAATTCTAGTTTTTTGAGGAATCTCCAAACTGTTCTCCACAGGGGTTGTACGAGTCTGCATTCCTACCAACAGTGGAGAAGGGTTCCTTCTTCTCCACAGACTCGCCAACATTTGTTGCTGGCTAATTCTGAGATAGCAGCCATTCTTTGTGGCATAGATGAAATCTTAATGTTGTTTTCATTTGCATCTCTCAAATTACTAGTGATGTTGAACATTTCTTCATATGTTTCTTAGCTGCTTTTATTTCTTCCTCTGAAAAATGTCTGTTCATTTCAGATGCCCATTTTTGCATTGGGTCTTTAAATTTGGGTGGACTGATTTTTTTAAGCCCTTTATATATTCTAGATAGTAGCCCTTTGTCTGACAAATGGCTGGTAAAGAATCTTTCACATATTGTTGGTTGCCTTTTTGCTTTGCTGGTGGTTTCTTTTGTTGTGTAGAAACCTCTCAATAGGATGAGATCCCATTTATTGATTTCTTCTACCAGTTCTCAAGCTATGGAGGATTTGTTCATGAAATCTTTCCTTAAACCAATGTTAGTTACATACATTTTGAGAGGGAGATAGCAATGCAGATCAATCAGCTGAAGTGACCAGTGATCTGACTAAGCTCCATTAGGTGGCCGAATTAACTGTTTAGTCAAGTATAACTTTATTAACATTCAAGTACCAACAGTCACTGTTCTCTTATTCAGAAAACACTAAATCCTAAACCATATATATAACTGTGTCTTTATACTTTTATCAGATGATAGGTATGGGTATTTGGGCTGCTTTCAAGATTTACCTATTACAAACTGTGGCACTATAAACATGGATATGCCTATATCGTTGTGGTATGATGCTTTTAACACTTTCAATAAGATACCAAAAAAGGTAATAGCTGAATCAAACAGAACCTCTACTTTTAGTTTTTAGAGAAATCTCCACACTGATTCCCACAGTGGTTTCACCACTCTACATTTCTACCAATTGTGGAGAAGGGTTCCTCTTTCCTCCAACTCTCTAGCAATTGTTATTGGCTAATGTCTTAATAATAACCATTATTTCTGGAGTGAAATGGTATCTCAGCATTGTTTTAATTCACATCTCTCAAGTGAACAACAATGTTGAAGACTTTTTCATCTATTTATTTGTCATTTCTACTTTACCCAAGAAGTATGTATTCACTTTAGATGGCTATTTTTGGATTTTCTTTTTAAATTTTGGAATGGGGCTCTGATTTTTTTCATATATTTTAAATATTAGTCCTTTGAAGAACAGCTGCAAAAATCTTTGTCCACACTGTAGGTTGTCTCTTCACTCTCTTGGTGGTTTCCTTTGCTATATAAAAGCTTTTAAATAAGATGAGATCCCAGGTGTTGATTCTTAGTGATTGGGGCTTTCTTCAAGAAGTCTTGCCTATACCAATGTCTTCAAGATTCTACCTATTCTATCTTCTAGCAGACTTACTGTTTTCATTTCATATTTAGATTTTTTTTGGAATTTATAACATTTAGTGCCTATTTTAGAAAAAAAGAAAAATCTAAAATCAGTAATCTATAAATAAGACCAAACTAATTCCAACGTAAGCACAAGGAAAAAAAATAGAGGAGAAAACAATGGAATTGAATACAAGAAATCAAAAACAAAAGCTGGTTCTTTGAAAACATCAATATAATCCACAAACATCTAACCTGCTAAGCTGAAAAAAAAAAAACAGTAGGCACAAATTCTTAGCATCAGAAATGAGAAGACATCACTATGATCCCACTGACATTAAAAGTACAATGAAGATATACAATAACACCCTGACTGGGGATTTAGCTTGGTGGCACCACACCTGCCTCACAATAATAGCTTGGATTTCTTTATTATTACCACATTTGTTTTCCTCTCATTATAGTGGGGGATTGCAGCGTAGGGGGAAAAGGGAAAAAAATGAAAGTTAAGTGTCATATTCTGGTACAAACTCTCAATGTTGAATGCAATTATGATGTGTATTCATAATGTACCAATAGGTTAAATAAGAAATAATAATAGCTTGTATTGTGAGTAACTTGTTCTTCATGTTGCAGAAGATGAGCAAACATTTCTAGTACATTTTTATTTCATAAACAAATGACGTCCTGAAATATGAATAGTATATGACACTATAGTCACATGAACACAATAGAGCCAATGGTTATTCTCTCTGTGCTTGCAGGATTGTATACAATTTGACATTTCCATGAAATCCTCAAAAGAAGTCAAGTCTCCCTGAATAAGTTTCTCGTAAAAGTCACACGCACGCACACACACACACACACACACACACACACACACACACACACACACAAATATTTCATTGCTCTGAGATAGAGAAGTGATTCCACTAGTGATAGGGAAAGTCATCTCACACAATGACCTTCCTCTCTCTTGTCTCCCTCACACCAGCCAAGAAGGTTTCAAAGAAAAATAGATACCACAAGGGGAAGGGTTTCCAGCGCCATTGACTACTGCTGCTCAGGCCTGCACCTCCCTGCCACCTGGACTGTACCAGAGGCCTGTAGAAACAGAACAAGCAAGTAGGGTCATGGTAGGGTCACATGGTAGATGCTGGTGGGAAGGGTCACTGGCACCACTGAGTGGCACTCAGTTCTGCAACTTTCTTGTCACCTGGACCGTGCCAGAAGCTTGCTGAAATAGACTGAGTGAGTAGGGCCTAGCAAGATTGAGCAGTGGATCCTGGCATAAAGGCCATGAGTGCCATGAACCAGCACTGGGGCCCACAGTTATTTTGTGACCAGAGTGTGACCAGAAGGCTATGGAATCTATGTTTCCCTGTGAGCCAAACTGGACATGACTATTTCATGGGGAGGGCTCCAAAGACACCACATACTTCTTTGTAGAATGTGAATAAGTGCAGCACTGGTACTAGAACTTACATAGAAGCTCTCGGTGAATTCCACTGCCTCGTTCACCATGTAAATAAAACTCTCACAAGAAGAGCAAAGGAAACCTTTTGACCAGAGCAAGTGAACTCAGATTACTGAAGGATCATTACAGATTGAAGGAGGACAACCCAGGAAGTAGCCATCTCCTTAGAGTGCTGAGTAGTAGGAAGAAAGAGATTCACAGTAAACATTGTCCAGACAACAGGCAAGAAAATTAATCAATATAAGCAATGACAAAGGAATTGAAATGAGAAAATATTCAAAAACCTAAATACAAAGGTCATTACCACAGGGAAATTCAGAGAAAATGGAAATGGAGCAAAGTGAAGTTCAATCAACAGGACTGTCTGAGATACCAACAAAAACAAATTTTAGTAAAATGGAAGTCCGTGTTGCTCTCTGAGATGAAAACAGAGATACTGTCCAGAATGAAAGATTAATGCTAAAGAAGAGATCAGGGGCATGATAGAATCTGAGATAACAAAAGCAATGAAACCTTTTAAACAGTTTCAAAGTTTCAGGTGATTAAACAAAAGATTGTGAAGTAGGATGAATGAAGCTAAGGATCAAATTTTAGACCTAGAGGACAAGATCACAGCCAATGAACAGGAAAGACATTATTTATAGAAAACAGCAAGTGAGAAATAAATCCAACAAGTGAGAAACAATCCTAGACAATTCAAAGAAGAATGATAAAGGACTGACTGGAGTCAAGGAGGAACAAGGAAACAGAGCAAAAGACATTTGTAAAAAAACTGCTCACAAATATAATGGCAGAAACCCTCACAGGAAAAGGAAAAGAATTGGTCATACAGATAAGTGAAGCATATAAGACTCCTAATGGCTGTAATATAAACAAATCTACATGTAGGCAAAAAAAAAAAAATTATCAAGGTTCTAGATATCTAACAAAAAAAGAAATACTGGGCTGGGGAGTTAGCTCAGTGGTTCCGGCGCCTGTCTTGCAAGCGCAAGGACCCGGGTTCGATTCCCCGGTAACCACATAACAATACTGGGTGTGGAGACTCACCCCAGCGGCAACCAGTACCACATACCAGTGCCGGGCATGGTGGCTCACGCCTGTAATCCCAGCACTTGGGAGGCAGAGGCAGGAGGATTGCTGTGATGTGAGTTTGAGGCTGAGCTCAGGGCCAGCCTGAACCACAAAGCGAGACCCTGTCTCCAAAAAAAC